>BQNB010072667.1:0-26831 GCA_026074375.1 Tanacetum coccineum
TTCTCGTCACAGACTCGAAGAGTTAGCTCTTCTCCGTGTACGTCAACTAGAGCATGGGCCGTCCTCAAGAAGGGTCTCCCTAAGATAATGGGAACCCAAGGATCGATGTCATAGTCGACTACAACAAAGTCAGCAGGGAATGTGAACTTTCCTACTTTCACGAAGACATTCTCAGCTATACCGGCTGGATAAGCAACCGTCCGGGTAGCTAACTCGAGGGTCATGCGAGTGGGAGTAAGTTCAGGAAGTATTAATTTCTTCTAGACAGACAGAGGCATTAAGTTAATGCTAGCTCCTAGATCGGCTAGGGCCATGCAAGACTAAAGCTCTTGAAACTCACAAGGAATGAGAAATCTCCCACCGTCTCTAAGTTTCTCGAGAAGCTTTTTCAGGAGGACAGCAGAGCAATTCTCATTCAATGGAGTATTAACCAATTCAAGAAGTTTCTCCTTATTGGTAAGGAGATCTTTTACCATTTTGGCATACTTTGGCATATAAGCTAAAGCTTCAGGAAAACTGATGTTGAAATGAAGTTTCTTAAACATTTGCAAGAAACTGTGAATTTGTATATCAGACTTGTCCTGAAGCTTCTCCTTGTTCAACCTCGAAGGATAAGGAATTGGAGGTTGATGAGGATTTCACTCAGGAATCACAGAAGATGTAGAAGCGAGAGACGGCTAGACTACCGGAGGTGGGACTCGTACGGTACTTTCTGGACTTAAAATATACACATGGTCCGTGATCGTCTCTGGGTCTCGTTCCACCTCCTTAGAAGAAGAAGAAGAAGGAGGAGATGGAACTGAGGGTCCAGCTAAAGTTATACCACTTTGTGTGGTAATAACTTTGATATCTTCTCTAGGGTTGGGAACGGTGTTGCTAGGAAGCACACCCTGAGGTCTCTCCTGAAGAGCCTTAGTCAATTGACTTATTTGATTTTGAACCAATTGATTTGTGGCATCTTGGTCTCTTTTAAGGTTTTGGTTTTAGATCAATAACCGTCTCAACAAATCCTCTGTAGAGGATTGATTCGGAGCTTGGTTCTGATAGAATTTTTGACCTTGGTTTTGATTATAATTTTGATTTTGATTATAATTATTACCTTGGTTAAAATTTTGATTCCTGTTCTGATTAAAACCTTGACCTTGATTAAATCTATTTTGGTTCTGATTCTGGTTCTGGTTATTTCTGGTTTGATTGTTTTGAAAATTTTGATTATTACCCTGATTTTGATTATTTGGTGGGTTAAAACCTGGTGGTCCAAGAAAATTATTAGAACGATAGCTAAGAAGATTACGGTTTCTTGGAGGTTGGTAAACATTACCACCTGAATTATAGTTCCCCGTAGTAGCATAAACATCCTGAGTGTAGCCACCGATGGCTTGACACTCATAATAAGAATGTGGACCACCACAACTCTCACAGCTAAGAGTCACAGAATTAACTTGCTGATTTAAACGGTACATTTGTAGCATATTTTTCTCATTTTGGCCATCTGCTGAGTCAGAGCTACTATCTCAGAAGAAGAAGTGGTAGAACTAGATGACTCGCCCCTCTGAGCTGAGGTATCCCAATAATTGTGGTGGGCAGTCATATTCTCGATAAGATCATAACACTCTTCAGGCCGCCTTTTCATAAAGGTTCCTCCAGCAGCAGCATTGATAGTGTCCCGGTGTCTTAGAGTTAACCCGTTAAAGAACGTGTCTATTTGAGTAACGAGTAACATATTATGAGTGGGACACCGGTCAATAGAAAACTTGTAACGTTCCCAAGCTTCGAATAAAAATTCATCAGGAAGCTGTCGGAAGTTACTGATATCATTCCTTAGTTTCGTAACCATAGAAGGAGGAAAGTATTTAGAAAGAAATTTCAAAGCCATCTCCTGAAAAGTATGGATAGAATTCTTTGGAATACAATCAAACCAAGTGGTGGCATGATGTGTCAAAGAATAAGGAAAGAGATACAAGCGAAGGACGTCATCGGAGACCCTATTTTGCTTCATACTCTGGGTGATAGTCAAAAACTTATCGAGATACTTATTTGCATCGTCACCCGGTAATCCGTGAAACTGACAACTGTTTTGGACTTGTTGAATCATATGATTCTTAAGCCCGAAGTCCGTAGCCTAAACGTTAATGGGAGCGATCGGTTCGCCCCGTCCGTTCATCGTCGGCTGACACAGCTCCTCCATCGTTCAGAGATCAGGAGCCGGATCTTGAAGATTAGGTCCCAGTGGACCATTATTTTTTATGAATAGGACCCACAGGAGGCGGTCCTTGAACGTTATTAGGATCCATATCAATTTCCTCAAGATCGACTGGGAAAGAAGGGTCACCAAGATTTCTTCGACGATAACGAATAATGCTTTCGGGATCAGATAAAGGAGAAACGAGATCGTTTGAAGTAGAACGAGTGCTCATGCACTTAAATAAGAAAGAAAAATATTTTTGGATTTTTAATATTTATAAGAAAATAAAATAGAAATGAAAAATATTTTTTTGGATTTTTTAAAAGATAGACAATAGAAATAGAAAATATTTTTGGATTTTTATTTTAATAAGTACGAAAATAAACTCTCCGAAGAAAGGATCTTCAAGGCACTGACTACAAACACCACGTGTAAATCATACACCCCTCCCCGGCAACGACGCCAAAAACTGATTCTTCCCGAAAGACTGGTCGAGTATGTTAATACAAATAATGTCAAAAAAGTTATTTATATTTTTCGACCTCTCAAAATTTTGATAATAACAAAATGTAAAAACGTTTACGATAAAATTAAACGTTTACAAATTATTAATCGTGAAATTTCATTTCTAAGATTAGTAATCACTTAAGGTATGAACAAACAAATCATTATGCATGATTAGTGATCAAGAAAATATTTTTCTTAAACCTCACTTTTATTCCACCAAAGTATTTTCACAAAATTAATTATACAAAATATAATCTAATTAAAAGAAATGTTTTATTAAAAACATAAAATTTGAAATTCAAATTTTCCCCTCAAAACCAAATACAGCTAAGCCAGATAAACCTTCCTCACAAAAAGACAAAAATCGGAGCGTCAGTCTAGGGGCGGCCCCCTTAGTGCCTAAGCGGCCCCCAGATATATCTGGGACCGCCCTCAGCTGACCGTTGGGGAATCCTGGCTATAAATACTACACTCCCTCTTTCAGAAAATCAGACCTCTTAGCACGAATTTTCTCACACTTTTTTCTCTCTCTAAAAACCTTCTTTCTATCACTAAATATCTTGATCACTAACATCTCTTGATCTTGTTTCAAGTGATCTAATCTCTTCTTCTCATCTCATCCCTCTCATTCAAGTGCAAGAGAATAACACTCGTATTCGTCAAGAAACGAAGTGTTGAATAGTGATCTCTCCTCTTTTCTTCTAAGTATCAAATCTCTATTGTAATTATCTTGTGTGTTTGTGTGATTCGGATATTGTGTAAATCCGATAGTGTAGATCTAGTGATCGTGTAGATTGGTTCTAGCTAAGATTAGAACTCGACATTTAGCTTAGTGTCGGAAAATAACATAAGCGACGTGTAAACGGTTTTCTCCACCTGAAGGGAGCTTGTTGACATAGTAAAATCTCGAGTCAGATACTCGGGA
Source organism: Tanacetum coccineum (assembly GCA_026074375.1). Taxonomy (NCBI): domain Eukaryota; kingdom Viridiplantae; phylum Streptophyta; class Magnoliopsida; order Asterales; family Asteraceae; genus Tanacetum; species Tanacetum coccineum. The sequence goes on from BQNB010072667.1 coordinate 3,618, forward strand.
GTGGAGTAGGGTGAAGAAGAGCTTCGTAGCCGAACCACTATAAATCTTGGTGTCTTGGTTTGATCGTTCTTTCTCTTATCTCTTTATATTGTTTATATATCTTGTATATTATTTGTGTTGTCATTACAAGTAGATAGATATATTGATTTGTTCATATTGTTGATTGATTGAACATTAACTCGAATCTAATAATTTTGGAAGCAAAATTAAAAACAGTAAAATAAACTTGTAAACTATTTAACCCCCCCCCCCCTTACTAAATTAATGCCTAATTATTCTAACGGCTTTTGCCCGCTCGAATAACCAAAACACTAATCTAAGTACTATAAAAATCACTAATCAATATTTTCAATTTTTTAATCACACTTAATTCACTAAACAATTTATTACTTAACAAGCATAAATAAAATCTACTCACTAACCATACTAATCAACAAATAAGCAAATATAATCATTTTAAGCTAAATAAATCTAAACTACTAGTATTGAAAAGAGAAAGAGGATAAAACCGAATGATGAACCGAATCGAATATTAAACCATCCGCTCTTATAAACTTAATTAAACTTTTAAAGTTTAAGACTTTATTATTTTTTATTTCACTAATTAATTAATAAAGTTTTGAGCTTTATTAACTAATAAGCTAGGTAAAAACTTAAAAAGCTTAGAACTTTAATAGTGAAACTAGTTTATAACAACCATAAGCTCCTCGCCTAAGTGTAGAATAAGATCCATCAACAATAAGACAAATAAGAGTTAAACAATACAATAAGCTATTAATAATATAAGACAATAAGCTAAACTAAAAACTATAGATCTAATTCCACTTGAAACTAAGGTGTTCAACTTATAAAAGTGAACGAGAGACGAGTAATATTAAGGAATAGATCTATAAAATAAGCTACTTGATTAAGCTACTAAAAGGATTAAGCTAAAACAAAAAATAAGCTAAAAGCTAATAAACTATTCGATCTAAAGGAGGTCTAAGACTTATAAATAAGCCGAGTTTACTCAAACACTCGTCGCTTCCTTATTAAGTGTCGAATATGCTCAAAAAGCGAATAAGTTTATAAAATAAGCAAACCAAAATAAAAGAAAGAAAAATAAACAAACCGAATTTTTTTAGCTAACTAAACTATTTAAAACTTAAGATTAAGCTCACGAAAATCTAGGAAACACAAAGCTTAATGAATAAGCCGAGGTTAAGCACTCACGGTTTCCTTTGTGATCTAGAAATAAGCTTAATCAAATAAGCAAACTAAACAAAAAAAGAGAAGAAAATAGAAAAGAGTTGAAATAAGCAAAAGCTTATTTGTAAATATAAGCTTAAATTCAACCAAATAAGCTAGAAGATAGCTTACTTAAACCGAAAATAAGCTATGGAAACAATAAGCTCAAAAGAGCTTATTTCAAAAATAAGCTAAAGAAAAGAAAAAGAAATATTAAGACAAGAGGAATAAGCACTTAAACAATACCAACCTTCATTAATAAGCCAAATAAGATCTTTTACAATAAGCTTGAATAAGCTAGAAAAGCTTTTACAAAACTTGAAATAAGCTAAAACTAAGAAAGAGAGTAAACTACTAAAATCTAACTAAATTCCTACACACCAAAAAAATGCTGCTGCGTGTCTTCATTTATAGCAAAAGAGTGCGAGGGCATATTCGTCCTTTCAATGAGCTAACCAATAATAATCCAAGAAACAAGGGTATAAGAGTAACTTTGAGTGAGGGAGGAAGCTTCGAGGAAATAACATTAAATCCCAATCATTGGTACTGGAGTCAATACCTGGTACACACGAAATTCAGATCCACCAATTAAAGAGAGGACACGTGTCCATTTTCATGCGTTATATCAACGCTATTCATTCCACACACATTACTCGTTCTTTCCAAATCAAAAAAAGAGAAGAAATGGAAGTGACACGTGTCGGCTTAATATTGGATGGAAGAATAGATAATGGATGGTCACGTAATCCATTTTGAATTATTTAGAGGCATGTGGTTCTTTCTTCCATTTGTTAGCAGCAAACCGAATAAACACTCTTGAGAATGGACTGGGTCTTGTTGGGCCTGGTATGTGTAATATGGGTTGGTTATGTCATGTATTAATACTTGGACTATGATAAATATGGGTCAATCTGACCCATATAAATGGTGTCGGGCCGACCCACTAAGAGATGAAAGCACCATCGGAACCATAATTTCGTGCTCTTTCCAAAGGCATGCTCGGGAAATATTAACGACTTCGTCTTGATCTCGAAAAATTAGTGAACTTGATCGAATCGAACCCGAAAGTTTCCGTGTTTGCTTTGTTTTCAATCCTTAGTACCTGCAAGACATGAAAACACAAACCAAACATATTTGCAATAATATTAAGCATATTTCATGTTTTTAGTCCAATTAATAGTGTTTTCCGGGTTATAAATGATGTGTGTTTTAGCACACATCAAATTCCCCCACACTTAGCCATTGTTGGTCCCACACGCAATGTTATAGAACACGCCCGGAAAGATATAAATTAACCCCCTTAACATAAAACCCCTCACATCAAACAAGAACAGAAAAGATCCATCAAGAAGGTTTAAAATCATTTGTTTCTAAAGCGCCCCCGTTTTAACCACTTATTTATTAATAGATAAAAACTAAGATAAAATTTATTTAGAAGGCTTTAAGAAAACTCTCTCTTGTGTGGGCGATTGTGCATCTTCCTCATGATCTGTCCCTTTCACTAAGGGAAGTGATTTGTGCACCATTTTTTTAGCCATACACCACTAAATGACACCGGTAATGCACACAGTACAACACCGGTATGCACAATTAGTGGTGTATGGCTAAAAAAGTGGTGCATAAATCACTTCTCTTTCACTAATACCATAAAGATTCAACATTTCTTGTTGAATTGTGGCTTGCCCTACTGTACCCTTGAATATCCTATTCGATTGTGCCTTTTCTAATTTTTTTTAACTGTTTTGATTTGTTTGTGGGTTTCACACTTGAGACTTGATTGGCTTATCTGCTATTGTGGGCTTGTTGCATATTCGATTGTGTTTCTCCTTCATAATTGTTCTGGGGTTTCGCTTGTTTCAACGTGGTGTTTGGTTTGAGCCGTTTTGTAAGGGTTTCAAAAACTAGTTCCTCTGTATGCTGTTGTGGTTTTTTTAGCTATTCGACACAGGTTTTTCCTTAAATCTGTGTTCGGGGTTTATTTAACTACAGTGGGAATATGTTTTGAGCAGTTTTGGGTTTCCAAAAATGGTTGTTTCTTTGATGGTACTACAGTTCTGTGGTGCTAACTGTTTGTACACGCCGGTACTATGGTTTTGGGGTGGTTTCATCTGTGGGTTTGTGGTTTCGTCCTCGGGGTTGTGTTGTTTGCTGCTACTTCGGTAGTGTGGTTCCTGATTTCTGCATAAAAATCACACAGGCATATTGACGTTATATATCACGTTTACGTCAAAGTCACATCAAACTTTATATGGATGTTGTGAAAGTGTTTATAAGAACTGCTTATGGGTTTGCCATTTTCATGTTTCATGTTGTTTCTTAAGCAAATGAGGAAATATGTTACTAGTTTTGTGAAGTTGTTGATGAGTGAATTGGAAAAAGGGGCAAGAAAATGATGAGTGAAAAGAAAAAGAAACAAAAAAGATAAAGGAAAAAAAATAGTGTGAGTTTGTGGGTCCCACTCTCTTGTTCTAATATGATATATAGTGAAAAGACGAAATACCCACATAATTAACGGTCAAACTAGTCAAACTAACGGTGTTAACAGAAATGGACCCAAAGTAGAACGAAACTATGGGTTTTGGACCAAAACCAAAACTTTTTTCAATTTTGGACCAAAAGTGAAAAACGCACCAAACCACAAGGACCAAAAATGTACTTAACTCTTAAGCATATTTCATGTTTTTAGTCTAATTAATAGTGTTTTCCAGGTTATAAATGATGTGTGTTTTAGCACACATAAGTACGAATGACATTATTAATGGTGCGTATCATTCGTTCGGCTTTGCCATTTTGTTGGGATGATTTGGGGCAAGAGAAATGGAATTGAATGCCATTGTTGGAAAATAGTGTGTGGAGTTGTTTATTGTCGAACTCGCCACCATGATCACATTGAAAACTTTTAATTTCACTTTTAAACTGATTTTTGACGTAAGCACAAAAATGCAGAAATTTACCAAACATGTCAGATTTATGCTTGGGGGGATATATCCAACCATAATGAGAGAAATGATCAAGAAAAAGCACATAATATTTGAAGCCACTTGAACTAACAATGGGAGATGTCCACAAATCGGAATGAATAATATCAAAACACTTAGTGACAATAGAGTCTGAACTATGGAAAGGAAGCTTCACATGTTTTCCAAGCTGACAAGCATGGCAAACATGTGAAGACTTCTCCTTATTACAAGAAATAAAATGACGAGAAGTAAGAGAACGAAGCACTTCATCCCCGGGGTAACCGAGACGTTGGTGCCAAGTGGAGGAACTGATAGACACGAAGGCAACATGGAGATTTGACGACTTGGTTACTGGATAGAGATCGCTTGAGCTGTCACATCGAAAGATGATATGGCGAGTCAAGAAATCCTTCACATAAAAACCAAACGCGTCAAATTCGATAGTACAGTTGTTATCCCTAGTGAATTGACGAACGGAAATAAGGTTTTTAATAATGTTAGGAGTGACAAGAACATTATGTAAGTGTAAGGGGCGATGATGAGAATGAATAATGCTATGACCAGTATTAGTAACATAAATAGAATTATCGTCACCAACATGTATAAATAGGAATAAACGTTTATTAAAAATAGTACTTAAATTACGACCATCTGAATTTAAATGAGAAGTGGCACATGTATCCATGTTCCAGGTTGGGTCTTACAATGACATGGTGCTAAACGGACTTGGTAATGAAGTCGGTTGAGAAGCATACAAGACAGGAGATGCACCCAATATACCATTACTGTTGGACTGTGACATGGGCTGACCTGGAAGTACCTGCTGATGGGCCATATACACAGCCGGCTGGTGGGCCAAAACAGTGGGCTGTGGTTGTGTATGTTGTACTGGTTGGGCCAATGTTCCTGGACCGGATGCAGTGTAGTAGACAAGTGAGACCAAAGCTTGGGGCTGGTAGGACATAGACCTGGTATGGGCCAGCCGATGGGCCTGGCTATTTGGTGAAGTGCCGAAACCAGAACCCCAATTGTTTTGGCCAGAAACAGTGGCACGTTGGGTGTTATTTTTAGCATTTAAACCCGCCCTATTCCGATGATCATGTATAAACTTACACCGGTCCCTAAATTTGCACGTTCCTCTAGAAAAATGATTACATAATTAAGGGAGGTTTTGAGATTTAGATTGAGTGTTTGTGTTACCTTTGGTGTTAGATGAAGAGGATGCCATAAGAATGGTTGGAGACGAAGAGCTACTTTCAAAGGTGGTAGAAGTGGAATCATCATTAAATAAGGATTCCTTTAAGAGGAGCATGTTGCGTACCGTTTCAAACGTGGGGAGGGGTTCACGGTGATGAATGATTTCAGCAAGGGTTGCAAAACGAGAATCAAGACCATTAACCGCGAAGATCACCATGTTTTTCTTGCTTACCTCACAATCAAGGTTTTTGAGTCTATTTGCCATAGCTTGGATCTTAGTACAATACTCGTTAACCATCATCTTTCCAATCTTGATGGAGCGTAGTTCATTGTCTGGCCCTAGCGTCCTTATTGTCATGGAAAAGATTTTTGAGGTGATCCCATAAGGCTTTTGCGTTGCCCGGTGTGGTAACGACTTGCTCTTGAAGAGAATCATATAAGGATCCGAGGATCCACATCTTGATGAGATCTTCAAGTTGACACCATTCGGGATTGGTAGAGGCTGTGTCAGATTCCACATGAGATTTGAGCCCAAGACTGCCCAGGTGAATGAGAGAAAAAGAACTCCAAGAGTTATAATTATGTTTTTCAATGTCTAGTTTAATGGGAACCTTGTTAGGGATACTAAAATGGATGGTTTTATCGGTTGGAGTTGGTGGTGGTGGTGGTGGTGGGTTGTCTTCAACGGCCATAGTTGCCGATTTTGTGAGAAGGAGAGATTTTAAGAGAAGGTTATGGTTGTGATACCATGAAGGTTGGAATATTTGTGTGTCCAGTCCATTAATCAAGGATACAATATATAAGGGTACAAGACAACTAATCAATGACAAGATAAGTACAAGACAACTAGACAATGAGAAGATGATTGTCAATTAGACAACTAATGATAGATACATGGATGAGAATGAGACAACTCATTGATTGTTTGATATTTGGATGAGAATGGGACAACTCATTGATTGATTGATATTTGCCAACTAATAATAATTTATTGATATGTGATGACATGGAGCACTTATAAAGCTTTATAAATTTTAACCATAGTGGATGTCCTAACAACTTTTCGAAAAAGTTAAGGAAAGTTTGAACTAGAAACAAATATGCATACACGGTTTAGGAGAACAAATAAAAGAACAAATATGCATATACGATTTAAAAGAACCAGACGAGTACATGTGCATAGCTACAAGATTTTATAACGACATATAGTTATAGTGATATTTTAGTTAAGCGTTTTTTTTAACCAAAATATCGTTATAACTATATGCCGTTATGAAATCTTGTTGCGATGCACGAATACTCGTCTATTGTTTATAACGAGTCAGAGTTGTCCGCACGTTACGGTGAGAAAAAATAATCAACAATAAGTACTCAGTCTTTTATTAATTCAATTAATTTATAAATAATTGGTTGTTAAACTCTTTACCCGACATAATTTTTGTTAAATCTTGAAATTATGGACGTTGTTTGTCAAGTAAGATAAGTAACATGGACTATTTTATGTAATATTTTGTAACACAAAAATTTATAAATATAACTCAAAGACCGTTACTGAAATCTCTAGATAGCTAAAAGGACTGATTGTATAAATTTTTGTTACACAAATACTCGCATATTTAACATAAGGATTGTTACTGCAATCGCATTTGACGAGAAGGATTAATTTCTAAATTTATTAAAGACCGTTTGTAAGACGCAAGTTAACCGGATAAGACTACTGCTTCAATCGTATTAAACGACAAGGATGAATTTTGAAATTTATTAAAGGCTATCTCTAAAACGCAAGTTAACCGGAGGGACAATTTTTATCATTTTTGAAAATATAGTGTAGATGAACAACATTTTCCTCACAAAGCAATATATAATAATTGTTAGATGCCAAAGAGAATTTGCGTAACACCTAAAAGTTGTATGAACACAACACGACTAAATGTGCAAACAAAACAAGCACATATTCTCGTACGGTCATACTCGTATTACCAATACAAAAATATGTCACAAAAATGTGACTAAGTAATGAACTTTTATTTTTGTTGATTTGAATTACTGGACTTATGAAACACGACAACATTTATGTAACTTCAATTATAAAAAATATACGTGTACATCACTGAACTTATAAAATACGATATTTATGTATACGAGTTGAGATCCTCAAAAAACAAGGGCAAAAAAAAAAACAAATGGGTTAATCCTAACCACTCATTTTTTCATTATCCACTTTTCCACCTTTTTCTTAAAACTCAAATATCTAGCAAACGATAAATCGTTAAACGAAAAAAAATACACCATCGCGACGAGTATTTTTTTATCTTTCTATAGAGGGGCACTTATATATACTTTCGACGAATTTTTTTCGAATTTTTTTTTTCAATCACGTCAGAAAAAATCTCATGGGATTTTTTGAAATCACATGAGATTGTGATACAAATCTCATGTGATTTTTTCAGACGTGATTGAAAAAAAAACGGAAAAAAAGTTCGTCGAAAGTATCGCAACGAGTAATTTTTTATCTTTCTATAGAGGGCACTTATATATATATTTTCGAAGAACTCTTTTTTCGATTTTTTTTTCAATCACGTCTGAAAAAATCACATGAGATTTGTATCACAATCTCATGTGATTTCACAAAATCACATGTGATTTGTGATACAAATCTCATGTGATTTTTTAAGACGTGATTGAAAAAAAATAATTCGAAAAAAGAGTTCGTCGAAAAATCACATCTGAAAAAATCACGTCTGAAAAAATCACATGAGATTTGTATCACAATCTCATGTGATTTCATAAAATCACATGTGATTTGTGATACAAATCTCATGTGATTTTTTCAGACGTGATTGAAAAAAAAAATCGAAAAAAGAGTTCGTCGAAAGTATATATAGAAGTGCCCTCTATAGAAAGATAAAAAATTACTCGTTGCGATACTTTCGACGAACTTTTTTTCCGTTTTTTTTTCAATCACGTCTGAAAAAATCACATGAGATTTGTATCACAATCTCATGTGATTTCAAAAAATCCCATGAGATTTTTTCTGACGTGATTGAAAAAAAAAATCGAAAAAAGTTCGTCGAAAGTATATATAAGTGCCCCTCTATAGAAAGATAAAAAAATACTCGTCGCGATGGTGTATTTTTTTCGTTTAACGATTTATCGTTTGCTAGATATTTGAGTTTTAAGAAAAAGGTGTGATACTTTCGACGAACTTTTCAATCACGTCTGAAAAAATCACATGAGATTTGTATCACAGCCTCATGTGATTTCACAAAATCACATGTGATTTGTGATACAAATCAAATCTCATGTGATTCTTTCAGACTTGATTGAAAAAAAAAATCAAAAAAAGAGTTCGTCGAAAGTATATACAAGTGCCCTATAGAAAGATAAAAAATTACTCGTTGCGATGCTTTCGACGAACTTTTTTCCGTTTTTTTTTCAACCACTTCTGAAAAAATCACATGAGATTTGTATCACAATCTCATGTGATTTCAAAAAATCTCATGAGATTTTTTATGACGTGATTGAAAAAAAAAATCAAAAAAGTTCGTCGAAAATATATATAAGTGCCCCTCTATAGAAAGATAAAAAAATACTCGTCGCGAGGGTGTATTTTTTTTCGTTTAACGATTTATCGTTTGCTAGATATTTAAGTTTTAAGAAAAATGTGGGAAAGTGGATGATGAAAAAATGAGTGGTTAGGATTAACCAATTTGTTTTTTTCCCCCTTGTTTTTTGAGGATCTCAACTCGTTAATTGGGCTCAGTATCACACTTGGAAGTTGGAAGCAGGGGTGTTCATCGGTTTGGTTATCGGGTTATTCGGTTTATTTAGTTCGGTTAATTCGATTAATTTTTTTTGGTAAAATCAAAAATCAAACCGCCCCGAAAATCGAATTTAGATTCAGTTTGGTTTTCGGATTGACCCGAATAACTCGAATTACACCATTTGTGTTTTTCTAAAGTTAATTATATAGATTTTTAGAAAAAAATTATTTCAAGCATAAAAATATATTTTTATATTATAATAAAATTCTAATGGTCATTTTATATATATAATATATATTTTTATATCAATTCGGTTTTCGGTTCAGATTGCCAAAACCATATATCCAAATCGAAAACTGAAATTTTATTTCGATTCGGTTCGATTTTGGCAAACTCGGTTCGGTTATTTTTTTGGTTCAGTTCAATTTCAATTTTTGATCCGTTCAGTTATTACCCAAACAATGCACGCCCCGACTTGGAACCAGGCTTTTTGAGCCAAAAAATAATAAAAATACCATAAGATGAATTACATATTAGTATTGCATATTATCTAATCTTTTATATAATACTCCGTAAAAAGAATTACATTATTTCAAAGTTTTTTTTGCGAAATTTCACTTTTGAGAAAACATTGGGCTAATCAGAACGCTCGATTTTGACACGTGGGCAAAATCATGTCAAAATCGAGCGATCAGATTGACAAATAAAAAGTCAAAATTGAAACAATTTTGGTAAAAATTGAAAAAAATCATGTAGAAGAAAAAAATCACTAGAAAATATACGTGTCAAATTGTAAAAACAAAAACATAAAAAAAAACAGGAATTAATTAATAAAACTTTAGTGGTTAAACTTTAAATAATGTATATGGAGTTAAGTGTAAATTTATAAGTTTTCATATTTTTTAATAACCATAATCAATATAGTATCGTATAGAAGTTAACAAATTAAAAGTTAGCCTAAGACAGAAACAGTATACCCTATTCAATGTGTTTTACTATTATATTCAAGTTCAACAAATAAAAAAATCAAAATAAGTTCAACACATTCAATGACATCCGATATATACGGGAATAATAATGATTGCCCTTTATACAATTACTGTAGTAAACTTTCTATAATAAATTTTTAGTTTTCAACAATTTGTTGAATATTTCAATAACATTCAATGATTGCCATTTATATATAATTTAGCCATTTATGTCTCGTATAATTTAAATATACAATTTAATTTAGTCAATAACATTAAATGATTGCCATTTACACAATTAAAAGTATCACTATGATCAAATTCAAAATTATAACAAATTACACTTGTCAACGTCGGTGAAGATTCCGGCAATAGAAGACTGTCGGTGACCAGACAACGTTATACAAAAATCTACAAGATAAACTTTATAACAAAATTTACAAACTAACCATTTATACAATATTATAACTTTAAGAATATACCATTATGATTTACGGCAACGGTGACCATGTGTATTCCGGTGACGTCGGTTCCGGCGACTGTTCCAGCAGCAACACATTATGCTCTTTTGTTTCTCCTCTATATAAGCAATTAAATAATCGATAAGCAATTGACTACAATAGAGCCAAGCAAAGTAGCAAGTTATGAATTTAGTTTACCTGTTAGGCAATATCAAAATGCATAAGAATAGAAGTCCACATAATTTGATGGCCTACGGACCTTTTAAAGAAAAAGAATAAACAGATTAGCAACGCAAACATTTTTCTCATTATATATAAAGGATTTCTAGAAATGAATTATCATATGAAAAATACCTCGTTCTCCAGCTTAGGAAGTGCCTTCTTTAATTTAACTATAGTATCTGCCCGTAGTTCGGCCGAGCGATAGCATTTTCGTCATTGACGACTAAAGCGACGGAAACAGCTTTTTCTATAAAAATCCTCTCGTGGTGGTGTAAGGGGGATCTTTGGGTCCGGCTCTCGATGGGGTAGTAGGTGGTTGAGTGGGAGTTTTGGTGTGTGGTGTAAATGTGTTTTTTAGTCAAAAGAGATAGTGGAGGGACGGTGGTGAAGGAGGGTTATCCGGTTTTGCCCTGTTATAGGGTGGTGGTGGCGGTTAGGCTAGAGAGATCAAATAGGAGTGGTATGAGATAGAGAGAGATAAGAAGGATAATGTGATGATGTGTTGTTTTTTTTTGTTTTGCGATATGAGATAGGTTTGGTATGTGTCAGGCTTATTTATGAGCAAAGATTCCTATAATATTCCTATAGATTAGTATTAAAATGTTTTCAATCAATGTTTTCAATTAATTAGTCAATCAATTATCAATTAGTATCATAAATGTTGTATATCTGTTGGGGGCTGTTTGATAAAACAAAATGATTTAGCACTGAATCACTTAGGCTAAACGTATGTGGCGTGGACCGCAGAGGACGCCCGCCCCACGTCAAGCGCAACTCACTATCATCTTCCTAGACCACACAGTGACCAAACACCCGTAGTGGTGACCGCACAGGCGACCGAACAAAAAAAATTTTTTTTAAAACATTACATTAATAATTAAACATTACAAACTTAAATAAGAAATTAACACAAAATAGACGGAAAAATGAATTATACGGAAGATAAAAAAATTATAGTAAATTAGTTTGCATTGTTCGATGACAAATGTGTTCCCACTAGATCGTTCTTTAAGATTAAGATGAGTTTCTTCGTCTGTATTTATCTGATTAACTCGGATCCTATCTTGTTCCGATCTTACGGATCATCTTCACGATTGTTGTTCCTCCGGATAAAAGTCGGGAGAGATTTATGCCTTTTCCTTTTTCTTTGCGAATCAATATTTTTTATGTAATATGATGCAATTGTACATCAAATGCGTAATCCTTTTAAGACTCCTAGACCGTGCAGGAGTTCTTACGTATCATCGAAAAATAAACACTAATAATTAATTTGAGACATATTGTTTGTAGTGTGTGTTTTTGATAAAAAGTGTATATGTGTGTGAAAATTGGAAAGAAGATGTTGGGTTTTATAGAAAATAAAGGTGGAAATTTTTTATAGGAAACGTATTCATTTACCGGTCTTCTTACACGACCCAAACAAATTGCATAAAGTTTTGGGGGTACAGTCTAGTTTTTCGGTCGAGGTAAAGAGGACGACCGAACCTAAGTTGCTTCCCACATAGGACAGCGACCGAAGGTCGACCTTACCATTAACATTCAGACTTAGGATTCTGAATGATTCTAAAGCTTTGTATCAACTTGACTCTGAACAAAAATAAACTGTTTGGTAAATGTTATGATTTACGATCTGAATGACATTAAATTACCATTTTAACCTTGTGTGCAATAGTATAATATGCATAAGAAAAATCTGAAATTACTTTTAGCACCAATGTTGATCCATCCACTCGCACCCGAATAATAGAGTCCCTGGAAGTACATGAAGTTGCAAACCAATCTAAATACTTGGGCCTCCCGTCAATCATCGGTAGATCAAAGAAATTGGTTTTTTCAAGCCATTCTTAAGACAAAAAGATTAAAAAAGAAGCTCCGTGGGATGGAAGGAGAAAAACCTCTTTCATTAGAGGGAAGAAGTTCTTATTAAATCCGTAGATCCCTATGTATGTCATGAATTATTTTTTTCTCTTCCTGATACCCTTAATCTAATTGATATTCACAAGCTCTTACCCTATTTTTGGTGGGTTATGGGTGTTAGAACAAAATCCTAATTAGATGGTAGTTCTTTAGGGAGAAAATGTGTGGTTTCAAAATTTCATGGGTGTCTTTTTTGCTTTCTCATTTGGTTTATTTAATAAGTCTCTTTCTGCAAAACCATTTATGGTGACTGATCTACATCCACAAAAACACACAATTGGCTGCAAAGGTACTCAAAGCTTGTTATTTCAAGATCGAATTTCTTTAGGTAAACGTGGGTATCATCCAGCTAACATTTGGCGTAAGCGTTTTTCATGGAGTCAAAGAACTTGTTCGTAAAGGATGTAAGTGGAATATAGGTGATGGCCGTAATGTCAATGTGTGGGAGGATTATTGGCTTGAGGACCATACAAGTTTGGGTCCTAAACCGCATAATTGTGAGGTAATTTATGTTCACTGATTATCAAATGCTTGATAGGTATGATTTGGAACAGGGAACTACTTCTATAACTTATGTTTCCAAATAATATTGCGGAACAAGATTTTCATGTTTGTTTTGTGAATCAATCGAGACCCGACACTCTTTACTGGTTAAATAGTCCAGACGGACATTTTTCAAGTAAAATGGCTTATTTTTTGGCTCTTGATTCAGTCGATGAAATAGAGCAGAATATTACACAAGAACGTATTAGATTGTGGCCGGCTATTTAGAAGGTAAATGTGCCTAACAAAATCAAATTATTTATGTGGCCAACCTTGCACAATTATGTCCCATCTGTTGAAAATTTGCAGATCCGGGGGCTCACTTTAACATCACTAAATTGTACACATTGTGGGGAGTTTGGTGAAGATGTAATGCATATATTGTACAAGTGTTCTATGGCTAAAGAGGTGTGGATTCGATCCGGTTTTGGTTATTTATACGAAGGAAATGATCCTGATACTTTAGATGAATTTTGTTGTATGATTCTAGAAAATAGTTCGTTGAGTTGGGAAACATTCATAATGATACTTTGAGGGTTATGGACAAGACGAAATAAGAACTTCACATGTATCAGCACAAGACGAAAGGATTCATGAAGAGATATTAAGGATGAGTCCACCAAACTCACATGATATTCATAAGATGAATATTGGATTTCCCCGCCACAAGAATATCACTTTATGGATCGACGTCATCAAGTGAATCTTGTACGTGATTTTATTTACATAAATCCTTAGACTTGAGATGCAAGTAGGTTTAGCATATGTGGATATTCCTTCTTGATATAGTTTAAGTTGTCCTGAATAAGGTAACTAATAAGGGCTATGTCAGAATGGTTTATGCCACATGATGACTGGACACTTGTAGTCAATATAGAATTTGTTCCTTCAAATTGTTGAAGAAGATACCACTGGGCCCCTCATAGAAATAATCAGATGTGTGTATGGCCGTACCTGAAAACTCAAGAAGATATGTCTCATTGATTTTCAGTAATCTTGATTACTTCATATATGAGAAACAGAATCGTTAAATATGGAATGACATTGATCCATATCCAATTTAACAACGGTATCGGAAACAAAGGGATTGTAAATTCATAAATCATTTGTTCATGCCCTGTGAAACCACACTCGGATGTTTTTGGGAGCATTGGCGTGTTGCTAGACGCTTACCAATGTTATTATATTATTCATACATGTCCAAGTGGGAGCTGTTGGATTATGACCATATATGAATTAATATATGTCCGGAAATATTTTCGAACCTAAGGGGACGCACACGTTTATATGTAGAACGACGAGAAAATATATTAAAGTAATATATTTAGTGATAACAAACAATAGTTAAACGTTAACAAGATTAAATATGAGTTGGTTAAATGTTAAAGGACTCAATATGTAAAACCGAAGAATGAAAGGGTTTGGTTTGCCTTTTCTTTCCCTTAGTCGGCTGGAAAACTAATCCCACAAGGATTGGGAGTCTTGCTTACTCTCCAAGGAACTAACTCTATAAATATGGTGCATGGGTATTCATTATTTATATGTTAAAAAACCTAATAGACCCAAATTTGTCCTTGTGTTACTTCCTGTGTTCGACAAAGTTTAAAACCCAAAAAAAGGTTTTTGTTCTTGCTCTTGTCTTGTGCGACCGGCTAGAAAAGATTCAAGGGTTGTTCGGTTTTGTTTGTTCGCTAGTTGATGATTCAAAGAACAAGAAGATCGTTTGTTTATTCACTACTAGTACTAGCATACCTCGTTGTTTGCTAAGAACGTATAGTGTGTGGAAGCTTAGAGAAATCATACTTTGATTCTTGTGGTTTCGCGTGTGGTATTATACACACACGTATATAGAAGATGGTGTTTACGGTTACCTTTAAACGGTGTATCGTTTCGTGCTAAAAGGTACATATTTTCTATCTTGTTAATTATTGTGTTCTACACGTGATCATTTATTCCGCTGCGTACTCGTGATAATTAATATGGCTAATTAGATTATAAAACCCAACAATCTCATGCCAAAGTGTAAGGCAAATGATATTCCTGCTGTTAAGAATATGGGGTCTTTTATAGGTGTAGACAGAATGTCTAATGTAGGTTATCGATATACTAATTTTATTTAGGGAGGTATTATTCTAGTTATTTTCGTAGACGAATGCATACCTCAAATTCTGAATGTCGATAATTCTTTGATGTATTCGGTTTGTTGTGGCATCCCCTAAGGTATAGAGTCTGCTAACTGCTTGTATGCGGCCAATGTAATCTGTTTTTACGAAAGGAGACTCGTGAATGAGTATATAGATAAAGAATGGAGTCTTATTATGTTGGTACTTATGAGTATTGCGTTTCTCACATCGGCCCTCGCTGGAAGTTCATTATAGGAAGCAAAATGGAAGTATTATTCAGGGAAGCTGTCATTTGATATTTCTTGGAGGTCAATAAATTTTCCAAATATAAGGGAGGTTAGATTTTCTAAAGTCCGTTCCCACGGACCCGTTTGTTTACAGCTGAAACCCGAGATTCTATATGCTCTGTGAAGCTGAAGCAGTTGGTTAAGGTACTCGGCATCCTTAGCATCCATGTTTACTTGGACAAGAGTACCCTGATATGTATAGTTTAGAGGATTTAGATTGACTTGTTATTATATGTGAGAGGGTTAATACTAGTATAGCTATTTGCTGACCTGTTTGTCTACTAAGATACAACAAAATTTTGTTAGTTGCCGAGTGTGAACGTGCTTTGAAGTCATTTGCGGTATACGATTACTTCAATTTTTTTGTTGAAATATGTTGGCCTCAGGTTTGCGATACTTGTAACTTCAGGTTGTATGGCAATCATTTTACCTTTAGTCTTGGCTAATCAGTCAAGATTGCTGGTTGTCGCCATTGTTCTGAAAAAAAGAATATGTAATGATTTCAGTATTCTAGATATATTTAGTGTTTGTGTAACATTTAGTTAGAATGTAAATTCATAATGAATATAGACAATATGTAAATGTACACTATACAATATATAGCATGCATGATAATAGAAATTACTGAAACGTGTACATTATAGCTAAGAAATAATACGCATGCATTGTTACTTAAAGTGAGCAGCAAATTAAGATCAAGCAGGAAAGGTATGGAACAGTTAGAGAAACGATGTACTATAACAATGTCAAGTAGATTCTAATATATCCTAGACTGTATCGGATAAAAAAGTAACTATTGGCGTTAAGTGTATATTTACTGTGTCTATCAAGTGTAGAACGGAATAACGTTATAATGGCATCTACAATAAGAATAAAAAACACCGACTTAACCTGTTGACTACCAAGTTCTGAAAGAAAATTCTTGTATACTACTCCCTCCATCCCTAAATAAGTGTCCACTATTGACTTTTAGAGTCTTTTTCCATCAACTTTGACCTTAAATTATTTTGTTTATGTTATATAATACTTAATGAAAACTATATCAATGAAAATACATTTAAAACCCAATCAATTCATATATTTTGCATCAAGTATTATATAACACAAAAAGAAATAATTAAGGTCAAAGTTGTGAAAGTTTGAGTTCAAAAGTCAATAGTGGACACTTATTTAGGGACGGAGGGAGTATATTTTTTGTTGCTGTAGGGGATTTGTCAGGACGTGAGTTGATAAGTATACGCAGTCCGTCTAGGGTAGTTGCCTTTGATAGCGCAACATATAATTGATCGTGGCCAAAGACAGGCTTTGCGAGATATACTCCTATCTTCTTTAAGGATTGACCTTGGGCTTTATTTATTGTCATTGCGTAACATACTTTCATCAGGAATTGTTCTCTTTTGAAGATGAACGGTGTTCTCAGATCTTTTGTTGTCAACAGTATGCGTGGAAGGAAAACTTTTTAACATATTCTCATAACTATAATTATTCGAGCTTCAATTACCTTTGGTAGAAGTTGTGTCACAATTAAATGTGTACCATTACAAAGGCCACAAACAATGTTGATATTACATAATAACATAATGGGTGTACCGACTTTTAACTCTAACCTGTGTGGCGGTAAGCCAGCGAATGTCAGAGTGTTTAAATACTCTCTCGGATATAATAATTCTACTTCTCCTCCATCATGACCGTGTGGTATAGCATCATCATAACTGATGTACGTATGTGTTGTTGTTGTTAATAAGGATAAAATCTTAGCGTGAATGACATTTGCCATGTCATTTTTAGGACAGATAATTGCCTTGTCTTGTAATTTTGCGGCAGATGGATACTATAGCGTGTCATCATCGTAAATAAAGCTTATTAAGTTTGTTATTCCATTTTCGTCATTAGGAATACAGTATTCGTCAGGTATGTTGATCCATGATGTGTTCTATGGATCAGATTCATTTGGTGTTCTGATCTGGCCATTTCCAACATCTAATAACCACTGTGCAAAAGACAACATTCTTTGTTTATCTACTTCTGGCAGATCTTCGTTGTTCAAACACATATTTTCTGTGAGGTAGTGTACCTTGAAATGAGGCCACAAATAGGATTTAGCTACTAAAGACCGTATTATCTCATCTCTTGTGGCGGCTTTTTTCACTGGTAAAGTCTGTCTGAAGTCGCCACCTAGCATAACCGTCTTACCACCAAATATATGATTAGGTTCATCAAGAATGTCCCGCAGGGTTCTGTCCAAGGTTTCAAAACACCAACGATCATTCATAGGGGACTCGTCCCATATAATTAAACACGTTTCTTTGATGAGAGTTTCCATTTGTGTGTTTTTTAATTGAGCATACAATATTGTCGGTTAGATCAAGCGGTATCTTAAAATGGGAGTGAGCTGTTCGGCCTGCTGGAAGTAACAAAGAAGCGATGCCTGAGGAAGCAATATCTAGCATAATATTTCCCTCAGAACATAAAGTGTACATGAACGTCTTCCAGGGAAAAGTCTTACCTGTACCACCGTGACCATAGATGAAGACCAATTCTTGCTCGTTGTTCAGACATGCACTTATAATTAAGTTGAAGATGTAGAGATATTTCTCGTTTAACTTTGGTACAATTGGTCCCTCTTATTTGCTAGTAATCGCTGACGTATCTCTTTTCTTCCATTACAAGCTTGTTTCACAGGACACACATCAAATGTTCAGGCGGTGGACGAAGACCAAAATCTGATAGTGATTTCGAACAGTGATTGAGGCAGCCTTCTAATTCATACAATACACAAAACGTAATTTTTTATTTTTTTTCTTCTTATTTTTGATGAAAGAAGGGGGGAGTATAAAGTTTTTTTTTTCCGGCCGATGAACAGTAACCACCGGTATTAAAAAAAAAATTTACCTAAAAAATTTTTTTTTTGGGCCGATGAACAGTAACCATCACTGTTCATCGGTGAACAGTAGCCGTTACTGTTTTTGGCAGTATATGTAATGGTAAATGAGTATATACAAGCAAAGATTACCCGCGCGTTGCTGCGGGCGTTATTTTTTCGCGCGTTATTGCGGGACATTTTTTTTTGTTGCGGAGTTAATTTCTTTCGGTCTCATGTTTAATTAGTTTTTGTTTTTTTCTCATATAAAATGACAAAATTTTTTTTTTCAAAAAGGGGATATAAATTAGCTTTTTTTGCCAAGAAAGTGTAACGAATTTTTTTCTTCTTCTATATTTTTTTGACGAAAGAAGGGGTAGTAAAAAAAAAAAAAAAAAAAAAAAAAAAAAAATAAAGTTTTTTTTTTTCTTTTCGGGGCCTAAAACAGTAACCACCGTATAAAAAAAATTAGCCAAAAAAAAAAAAAAATTTGGCTAGGATGAAACAGTAACCATCACTGTTCATCGATGAACAGTAGCCCGTTACTGTTTTTGGCAGTATATGTAATGGTAAATGAGTATATATATAATGACAAGAAAGATCATTGTTCCAATAACAAGCAAAAGAACCCGCGCGTTGCGGTGGGGCTAATTTTTTCCCGAATAATTTTTTTTTACGTTTCGGGGGTTTTTTTTGGGCGATGCGTTATGGCGGGGCTAATTTTTAATATTTATCATTTTTTGTATGATTCGTGGGAAAAATAAAATTTGCGTTGGGACAGCTAATTTTATTCCCAATATTTCTTTTTTTGGGACGGTTTAGTGAAAATTTTTTGACAGAAATTTATGTTGTAATAAAAATCGTAAATACTTTAAAAGGTAGAGGGTCGTTATGTATTTTTTTTTTTTACTTGGGCCAATATTTCTTGGCAATTTTTTCCCGATATTGTCTTTTTTTGTACATTCGGGAAAAAAAATTTTGCGATGGGACGGGTTAATTATTTTCCCGAATATTTTCTTTTTTGGACGGTTCGATATCATAGTTATTTGGGCCGAAGAATGTAAAAAAGTTGTGAACATAAAACTTGACTTGTTTTTTTTTGTTAATGTTTTTACGGATGTTTTTGTGTAAGAAAGATCAGTAATAGTGTATAAGTTGAGGACCGTTTTGTATTTTTTTTTTACTTTGGGCAGATTTTTTTTTTTTTTATTTTACTTTGGGCCAGATTTTGGGCCAAATTTTATGCGAATTTTAGGCTAGTTTGTCGACAAATATGTATATTTTTAGTAATAATTTTTTTTATATGGCTTATGTGTTGAGCCTCATGTTTAAAGTGTTGTTTTTTTTTTGCTATATGGGTTTTTTTTAATATAATGGGTTGTACGTTTGTGACCATATCGATTATTTTAAAGTTATTAGGTATCGAAGATGTTTCCGCGGATATTTTTTTTATCTGAATAAATCGGAACTTTTGTAATATTTTTTTTCCCTCCTACTTTGTGCATACAAATTTAAAAAAAAAACAAAAACAAAATAATTAAAAAAAAAAAAAAAAAACTAAAATCGGGCTGGCCCAAAAATAGAAGCCCGTTACTGTAGCAGTGGGCCCGAAGTCAAAACGACTTCGTTTTGCACCGTGAATGTGTATATTTGTAATTTCTAGTTAAAAAAAAAAAAAATCAAATTTAGTCTTATGCGACCGCTAGACTGTGCGACTCCACAGAACTCTCGACATTATCCAAAAGTTGGTGAGATGTTTCTGCTAAACCGAAGTGACGTTTTGTGCGACCATGATTTTTTTTCTCGACCGACATGACTTTTTTGTCTTATAAGACAAAAAGCATCATGTCGATCTAGCAAAAAAGGAAATTTGGTCGCATAAAACGTCACTTTGGTCTAGCAAAAAACATTTCACCAACTTTTAGACACGTGTCGAGAATTTTATGGAGTCACTCGGCTTAGCGGTCACACAAAGCTAAGTTTAAAAACTCTTTTCTCTTGTCTAAAAAGTGAACACACAATTGAAAAATTAGCTACTTTTGAAAATTGCTCTTACATTTTTATCTTTAGATATTCTGCCATCAAATAAATTATGGTTTGGTAAAGACTATAGCCTCAAATCAAGTACAATAACAGTTGGGAACATATTCCAGATGATGAACTAAAAAAGCTGTTAATTTTTTTCTGAGCATTATATTGAAATTTATTTATTATACCTATAGTTATAAATTCCATAGGGTTGATGATTTCATTGTCGGTCTTGAATTTATGTTGTACAACCAAATAGAAAAACATCGAAGCACATAAAATATCTTATATTAATTAAAATGGCTTTTCTGCTATTTTGATCGGTTTTGGAAGAAGAATGCATTTTTTTTTTCTTTTTCTTTAATAAGTACTTAAATTTCTATCATTTAAATATTTCTTAAAAAAAATCTTTATTCCATTGACTGTATGTATTTTCTATAAATCATATATAAACAATCTAGGCTTCTTTTATATCTTTAAAAAGTCGTTGGTGACGGAAGAAAAAAAAATGGGTTTACTTATTTTGATATTTGTATATGTATTGAAAGATTTTCATATAGTGTAATATTTTGTTTGACCAAAAACATATTGTATGCTACGAAACATAATACTTTATTTGAGTTTTTTAGCTCTTTCTATATTCTATATTTATTGACGATTTTGATAACTCAACTTGATGTTTTAAATTTCGATTGCGAAACTAAATTTTTATATGTTTTTAACTCAAAGTGAGTGACCATTAGTTTAATCTTAAGTTTTAGCAGATAATAATGCAACTAGAATCGTTACAAAACCCACCCGATGGGAGGGTATGACTTATGATTATTGTTTTCATTTTTTTTGTTAAATATTGATTTATTAAATTTCTTTATTTGACTCATGAAAGTCACACAAAAACTGTAAGAATAAAACTGACGCTCACGGAAATAATAAACGCCGTCTTAGCTGGTTAGTAAGTTTCATCAGTCAGAATAGAAACATCAAGATTAAGATTGTTAATAATTTTAAAAGTAAAGGATGAAGTATTATCGAAGCCTCAAATTATTTTCGTGTTCAAGATTTCAGATAAATACGACTTCTACCTGTTGACGTATATTTGGCAACTTGATTTAAAATTTGTGTGTAGTTATCATCATATATAAACAAGTTATAATTATAATATGGACATATAATTCCAGTTATAGTGTACCTTTAAAGAGTTGATTTGGTATTGATTTAGGATTGATATAAAATTTTAAAAAATTCCAAATTTATCTTTAAAAGTTGTATATAAAGTGAGATTTACTTCCATATTTATATATATATATATATATATATCATGTTATGATATTAATACGAATTTTAATAAGACTAATCCAAAAACTATATCAAAAATATATATATAATTTTTAAAACAAATTTTTGGATATATAAATGTAAACATGCCCTTATATAGCTTAATTTGAAAGATATATTTCAAAAAACTATCTAGCTCATGTGGTTAGAATGTTTGATAATGCCACAAATGGCTTTGGTTCGAATCTTCCAATAGACATGTTTTTAATAAACATAATTAATTTTTAAGGCTACACATCTATATTTACACTATCTAAGACTATCTATAAAGGGTGTATCTACATTTTTAAATCTTGAAAACTTAGTAATTAAAAATATAAACTAATAAATTAAAACTTATCAAAACATGCTATAACAACTTTTCAAAATAAAAAATGGATAATAAGAACCGGAAACAAATATACATACACAATTTAAAAGAACAAATAATATACGGTTTAAATTTTTTTTTTAAACGGCGGATTTTATTGAAACAAAAAGACTAGCAAGAAGCTAGAAATTACAAAGTAACAAGATGTGGGTTTTTAAGCCAATCTACCCAACTAAAAGACTTTTTACATCTATGTTTACACCAAATGAAGGATCGGGTGACCACCGCCTCAAATATAAGCGCCTTCGAAGGACAAGCCGAACCAAAAATGTTTTTGTTATGGAAATTCCAAATGTACCACCACAAGACATAACAAACGCCTTCGAACAACTTTTTATGTTTAGAATGAAGACGGATACTCAACAACCAATCTAACCATTCATCATAAGAGGAAACCATCACGACATCAATCTCCCACCAAAGCAAAACCTTGCGAAATATCATTATAATTATGTGCTGCTATAAAATCCTATTGTTGAAGCAAACAATGTTTTATATTCGGCTGTAAAGACAAAAAAGAGAACACTTTAAATAAACTATCATTTTATTTTCAACCTTAAAAGAAAAAGGATTTTTTATTCACTTATTCTTATCTTGGTTGGATTTTGAAAGCCTTTGTGATTGCCTAAGTGGTTGAATCTTGATAAAAGTTTGATGTAGATCAATTCTTTTGTAATAAAAGGTATGTTCTACATCATAATATTCTACGATATATATAGAGAGGAATTAGGTTAAACTTTAGAGAGTTGATTTGGTATTGATTTGGATTTGATATAAAATTTCAAAAAAATCAAAATTTATCTTTAAAAGTTGTATATAAAGTAAGATTTACTTCCATATTTATATATATCATCTTATGGTATTAATACGAAATTATTAATCATTATTGTCCAAAATTATACAAAAAAATAAATTTAACTTTAAAATTATGTAAAAAAATAAATAAAAAGTT
>BQNB010072668.1:0-32362 GCA_026074375.1 Tanacetum coccineum
CCCTTAATTATGAAAAGCCCTATGATTTTGACTGTAGGGTGATTTGGGGATGATGGATGAACAGTATTTTAACTTGGCGCTCTTTTATAACTGAATCGGGGTAGAACACGTTTAAACTTTAGGCATTTTGCAACTTTAGTCCTTGTGGTTGTTTTATAAAAGGTGTAGTGTAATATTGACTTTCAGAATTAGCATTTTAAGTCCCTGGAGTTTAAATAAAAGGGGATTGGGCTTATGATTTGGGCTTATGGTTTAAGTCATGGATCCGGGTAATGGTTTAATGGTAATTAAGGCCCATTAGGCTTTAGGGACCTAATATGTAACTTTTGAAACTTGGAGGGTTGATTTGAAATATTTTGGGGTTTTGTCTTCTAGTAATTTGACTTTGTTGACCCATGTTGACCACGGCTTTGACTTTTTGACTTTTCCTGCTTTTGGCTTTACATCTCTGGCTTCTTTTGTGCTCTTCTGTTCCTCGTGTCCGTGTTTTCCCGTTTTTGATGGTTATCCTATGATTTTTGTCTTACCCATACCTGCATACACAAAACATAAAAACAAGCATATCTTTGCCATTTTTAGTCTGTTTTGGGTCATTTAGGGTTATTTTTAGTGTTAACGGATATGTGTATTTTACACTTATCATTACTCGTAATCATATTTCATCTCAACATACATCAACATCCATCGACGTCTCGTATCCTCGTATGTTACAACACAGGTTCATACATGTTTGTTATGTTGCATTATGATCAAAACCTTATTTCACATTTTGCATTTTATACAAACCCATCACTTTTATATTTACACTAAAGTTTATGCCAAAATATATTTTACAAGTAAACTTTATTTTGACAAACATTCAACTAAACCTTTTATCTTTAAAAAGTTTATTTTCTTTTAAATAAAAAGTAATTTACATCAGGCCTTACATCATCTATATCTTGCAAAATCTCTCAAAGATTACAAAAGATTTTTTTTATTTGGATGAACAGTAGCCGGTTCCATAGGAGCGTCGCCGGTTCCATTGGATTTACAAGCCAGTTCCATTGCTACAGTGTCGTCGGTTTTGTTCAGCTTTTCCTATAAATAAAGGACCATTTTCAATTCGTTTTTCATCACTTTTAACACACTTTTTCCACCATTTTTCACACATCTAGATATGTATGAATGCATCTATAAAACCCTATGATCATAATGCTTCTAACACTCATTTTGTTGTAAGCATACCTTCATGATAATCCACCAAAGCAAGCCTTGAAGAACTTGCCATCTCCATCCATCATAAAGCATATACATATGTAGATATACAAGATTGGATCTACAAGATTAGATCTACAAGATTGGATCTACAAGATTGGATATACAAGATTGAAAGATCACATCATCATCTTCATCCTTTTGAAGGCTTTCCACTAATGGAAGTTCATTTAGATTATCATTCATTCATTACATTCATCAATTAAACTCTTTGTAATAAGTAAAGGTTATATAGGCTATTTCAAGCGCGTTAGAATATGGGATTCATTGTTGTGTTGAAAGGGTTGTTAGGTTGGTTCTACCTTGATTTAGAACCTGGTATTTAGCTTTGTACCGGATAAAGTGTAAGCGACGATGGGTTAGTTCTACCGGTGTTAGGACTCGGTATTTAGCTTTGTACCGGATAAATTGTAAGAGACGTTGTGTAAGGTTTTCTCCGCCGAGAAAGGAGCTTGTTGATTTAGTGAAGTAACTCTCGAGTTGGGTACTCGGGGAGTGGAGTAGGGCGGAGAGGAGCTCCGTGACCGAACCACTATAAATCATCGTGTTTGGTTTGCTTTCTCTTTTACATATCGTCATCTCTCTACTTTATAATTATGTTTGTGTTGTAGCTTGATGTTTATGATTGTGTTGTGACTACATGCTTATTTTATGGTTTCCATTGTTCATATAGTCATAGACTATTTTTGGTACCTTTCATATCAAGTCACGATTGTTTGGGTATTTGATGCAAAAGTTTTAAGATTTTAATTGGAAACGTATTCATCCCCCCTCTATGTTTTCAACAGATCAATTCGAAAAATTTAGTAGGCAAATTCAAAACTAATTATGTTGTTCAATAGTGTCAATAAGAACCGACCACAGTAGAGAATTTGATAATGAGGTGCAATTTAGAGAGTTTTGTAATGCCAATGGTATTACACATAACTTCTTGGCTCTACGCACTCCTCAATCAAATGGCGTGGTCGAAAGGAAAAATAGGACACTTCAAGAAATGAGTAGGACTATGTTGAATGAGCAATCGTTGCCATAAAAGTTTTGGTGTAACGTCGTAGATACTTCAACATACATTCTCAACCGAATTCTCATTAGAGCCATTCTTGGAAAAACACCTTACGAACTTATAAGAGGTAGGAAACCTACATTAGATTATTTTAGAGTGTTTGGAAGCAAGTGCTTCATTTTGAACACCAAAGACTACCTTACCAAGTTTGACCCAAAGTCATACGAAGGTGTCTTTTTAGGTTATTCTCAAAATAGTAAAGCCTACATCATCCTAAACAAACATACTAGGAAAGTCGAAGAATCACTTAACGTAACATTCGATAAAACTCCTCCAACCTCTAAGACATCACCCTTGGTGGATGATGACTTAGATAGAGAAGAAGCAATTAAGGTCACCGAAAAGAAAAAACTAGAAAACAACATTGTGGATGAAACTTTAGAGATTGATGAAATAGTCATCATTAAGGAATCTAAGAACCATCCATTAGAAAATGTCATAGGAAACCTTAACCAAAAAACCCTTAGGTCACAAGCCCAAAACCAAAGTAACTTCTTTTGTTTTATATCACTATAGAACCTAAGAATGTGAATGAAGCGATAGGAGATGAAAGTTGGATAGTCGCCATGCAAGAAGAATTAAATCAATTCATTGCTAACGACGTTTGGAAGTTTGTTCCACAACCTAGGAATATGACAATTATAGGGACTAAGTGGGTATTTAGAAATAAGTTAGATGAGAATGGTGTTGTTTCTCGAAATAAGGCTAGGTTAGTTGCTCAAGGCTACAACCAAAAAGAGGGCATCGATTATGATGAAACTTATGCCCACTTATTCCCCGGTTGCTAGACTTGAGTTCTATTAGAATATTATTAGCTTATTGCTTGTGCCTTAGATTTTAAACTATTCCACAATTGGATTTAAAAAGTGCATTCTGAACGTTTTTTATCAATGAGGAGGTATTCGTGGCACAACCTCGGGAATCATTGATTTTAAAAACCGAATCATGTTTATGAATTAAGAAAGCTTTATATGGTCTTAAACAAGCACCCAAAGCTTGGTATGATAGATTAAAAAATTGCTTTCCTTATTAACATACAATATATAAAATGGGATTGGTAGATAACACTCTTTTTTACTAGAAGAAAAGTTCAAATCTCATCATTGTTCAAATCTATGTCGATGACATTATATTCGGTTCGACCTTGTCAAGAAGACATGTGTGATGAATTGGCCAAAATCTGCATGACGACCTGTTCGAGTTGAGCTATGATGGGTAAAACTTAACTTCTTCCTTGGATTACAATTTAAACAAATGGAAGATGGTTAATTCTTTAATCAATCTACGATAGTAAATATAATGCTAAAGAAATTTGGTCTAGAAGATTCTAAACCATAAAAACCCCCATGTCCTGCCGATACTAAAACTTACGATAAGATGAGAGTGTGAGTCGGTAGATAGTACCAAGTCACTCGAGGCATGCTAGTGTCCAGTTTATTATACCTAACGGCACTTAGGCCCGATATATGTTTAGTGTCTGCCTTTGGGCAGCTTCTAGAGGCTCCCAAAACCTCTCACCTTGAAGCGGTTAAGCCTTTTCCGATATATGGAAGCGGTTAAGCGTATCTTCTGATATATTAAAGGCACTATGCACTTAGGATTATGGTATCCTAAGGGGACCGGCATAGAAACCATAGTGCCGACTCTGATCATGCGGGAGATTATTTGGACCGAAAAAGCACTAGCGGTATTTGTACGTTCGTAGGATGTTGTTTGACATCTTGGTTCTCGAAGAAACAAACCACTCTTGCTATATCCACTCCCGAAGCCGAATACATAAGCGCCGAAAAGGCATGTCAACAAGCACTATAGATGAAACAAGCTCTCATCGACTACGACGTACAACTTGACGACGTTCCCATCATGTGAGACAACAAAGGCGCGATTGACCTTAGCAAAAACCCGGTGCAACATTCTCGTACCAAACACATTGAAATTCGTCATCACTTTCTTCGTGATAATGTCCAAAAAGGACATATCTCAATCGAAAAAGTGCCGTTCGTCGACAATATTGCCGACATTCTTACTAAACCCCTTAAATGTGAATCGTTTAACTACGTCTTGGCTTAGGAATGATGGAACACATTCCATAAACCTTATGTGTCTGATTCTCCTTCTTCTAGTTTTGATTATAGTCCGTGTTCTATTCCGTGTCGTGACAACTTAAATACTTCATCCGAAGTACTTGAAGCACTCTTAATTCACGAGATGCAAATTAAAAAGTCACTTCTCTTCGTAAAATTTTTGTCAAAAATGAGTCCAAAACCCTTGACTAAGGGCGACCCCTATATAGGCGGCCCCTAATATATTTGGGACCGCCAGGAGATATGAGACCGCCATCAGCAGAACATAAAATGGAACACTTGAACAAAATTTTTCAAAACACAAAAACAAACACCCTCTTCGTGCTGCCATTAACGAACACGACCCATTTTACTCAAAAACTCAAAATCAACCACTAAAACACGAATTAAAGATAAAATCAACATCAACAATCATTCACAAAATCTTAAAGATCATCAATTGTAAGTTATTTAATCTATTTTCTTTAAATTTGAGTCTAGGGTTCATGATGAACACCAAAAATTGAAATTGGGGATTTTTCATTTTCTTTCAATTTTGTACAATTAGAACTACTAGGATACAATGTACAACTAATATGCTTTCCATAGACATATGATTTGCACATATTAGTGAGTTTATAGAAAAATTGATTTTGAACTAAAACCCCAATTTTATTTTTAAATCACTCACGTTAGGAACACAATAAAATTGTGGTTATGCATTGTTAATCCAACCCAAAAACATTTTTAAACACATGCATAATGATCTCATGAACAAATTTCGAGATACATAATTCATACGTATTTTTCGACTTGTTTGGATGAGCAAAATCAAATTAAGGAGCGTTTGGATTAACTCTTAGGATGTTATTTTTAGGTCGAGTTAATCGTTACTCCACATTTGTTGCATATAGGCACACACTAGGCACGAACTCAAAACATCAATACATGTATAAGCGATTAAAATATGATCTTGTTTGTGTCTTTCTAGGTAACAATGCCTCGAGCTACCGGTCTAGATCATCAAAAGACCCCTAAACTACATACCCCTAATATCAAATGAATTTAATCAACCCTTGCTAAACACAATGGCAAATCTTGAAAAATGGTACTTTCATGAGGGAAGGGTTGTAAGTCCAAACTTCGAAAATATGAGTCATATTCGGGCTAAGTTTAAGTCAATCGGCTTTGATTGTTTGTTAGACATTAACGAACAAATTGTACCTCGCTTTGTTCTCGAGTTTTATTGTCAACTCACTTTTACCTATAATCCTGAGGGTCAATTTGTTGTCAACTTCGTCATTCAAAATAAGTCATTCTCCCTCACTCTTGAGGAATTCGGTCAAATTCTGAAAATCCCATTCAAAGGTCAAGCCTCTAACACCGAAATGTGGTCTCTTGACCATTTGTCAGTAAGTGTTCCAAGTAGAGGTCTTTATAAAACCAAACCTCCATCTCCAAGAGCCATTAAGACTCTTATTCAAGTTCCTCGACAAGGTCAAGAGACTCGTACCAAAAATAAGAAAACCATTGTCGTAGGAGAAAACGAAATTTTAACCCGGGAGATTCAAACTCATATGAAACCTTGGGTTGACATTATTCGTGAAAACGCCATTTGTCTAGGAGGACATAGAGATCATGTCTCCGCTTGTCTTTGTCATATGCTTTATTGCATTGAGACATCCACTCCTTATAACCTAGCATTTTTCATTCTCAAAAGAATGGAAAAGACTCGATTCAAACCAAAGGAACTCTTACCTTATGGAATGCTCTTGACTAGGTTATTCAAACATGTCGTGTCCGTCTCTCCTGAGCTAGCTTTTGATCATTATCTCTCACATGATCGAGCCATGCATCCGCTCGCTCCTCATTACGAGCGAAAGACACGAGCGGATCGGGGCACGAAAAGACCTCGTGAATCAAATGCTAGCTCCTCCTCCACCACTCAAAATCATCCTTCCTCATCTCATCCACTTGATCACATGGTTGAAGAAAATGATGATGAATCATTTCACTCCAATTCCTCTTCTCCTTCTCAACAAGTCTCTTCTTCATCTAATGTTGCTTCTAGAGTCCGTCAAAACCCTTCTCATGAAAGTCATGACTTGAACACCTTTCTATCCGAAACTATAACTCTTCAAACTCAACAACGAAATGCTCACCGAGACGGGTTAAGGTCAATTGGTCAAGCTCTTAAGAATATGATAGGAGGAAAAAGGAAGTAAAGATGTCGGCATAACTTTTAAGAGACTATTATTAGTATTATTATCTCTCTTATCTAATACATTATGTCTTTTAATATATTAGGACTAGAATAATGAATGATGACTTCCGATTATTAGCATGCTTAAGATTAATGATTGATGCATTGTTAATTTAGATTTACTTGATTTTTTTCTGAAATAAGATGTGATAATTTCTGAGGGAGAAAACTGGGAAAAGTCTGTTCTCTCCAGAAAACGGCCCCATTATTAATCAGGCGGCCCCCTTATCAATCAGGGACCGCCCCACGATATGGGACCGCCAACAGGAGGGAACATAAATTTTGATTTTTCTCTTTTTCTGTATCTTTGACCAACCTAGTCCTAGACTATTGCTGGAATTTCCCTCTTTGAACACACAATTTCTTCAATCTTCATCTCCAACACCATGCTTTGCCATTTCTTTTCATCTTTCTCATTATTTAAATCATCAATCTTCTTCATCATCACCATCTTCTTCATATTTTCTTCTTCTTCCACCCAAATGTCTTGCTCAAATCATCACCCAAACTTTTCTAGAAAACCAAGAATGTCGGTTCGTCAAGTATGGAAGCGTAAGACACCTCTTCCAAAATCATCACCTACTTGTCATAATGACTCACCACCACCACCTCCAAGAAACACTCCTCACTCTATCTCACCACCTATGGACTACCCACAAAGAGATCGAATTATTAATCAACTCCACACCATCTCCACACTCATCGATTCTCAAACTCCTACACCACCCTCTTCACCACACCCATTGGTTCAACCTCCTACTAATGCTCAAGTAGGGTGTCATGCTAGCTTTTGTCATTGTTGTAGGTACACCACCAACCACTTCCACTCATTAAGAAATGAAATTAATTTCATTCAATTCCTTGTCACCCGTCTCATACCCCAATCACGAGTCCATCACCACAATGATTCACCATCTTCATCATTTTCACTCTTCAATTAATCACTCCCACATGATTAATTTGCTCAAATAAATGTTCATTACCTTTTGGGTATCACATCTCATGAAGCCATGAATCATCTACTAGCTTATTTTTATTAGATGCTCTAATTATGTTATGTTAGGTTATGATTATCTTATGTTGTATCATCATATATTGTCCTATATGGCTATATATGATCTTTCTAGAAATTTGAATGCACTTTATTTATGAGTTTCTAAAGTGTGGATTATACTCTTGAGATATTTGTCGTGCTATGTTGGTTTGCACTTGTACTTCTAACTTTGTTTTGTAGCAAACAAATTATCGTAAGATCGATCCCTTGGTGCCCCGAACAAGGGGGAGCTTACATCAAGGGGGAGTCTTCAATCGTCGATTTCTTTCTCTCTACTACAATTCGACGATCAACCTTTTTGGATTCGACAAAAAGGGGGAGAAATGGATTTAAACTCATTAGTAATTTATAAACTTCTATTTTTATACTAAATGAGTTTATATTTTGTCATCATCAAAAAGGGGGAGATTGTTAATACAAATAATGTCTAAAAACGTTATTTATATTTTTCGACCTCTCGATGTTTTGATAATAACAAAATGTAAAAACGTTTACGATAAAATTAAACGTTTATAAATTACTAATCGTAAAATTCTATTTCTAAGATTAATCACTTAAGGTATGGATAAACAAATCATTAAACATGATTAGTGATCAAGAAAATATTTTTCTTAAACCTTACATTTCTACAAAAGTGTATTTACAAAAATATATACACAAAATATTTATTCATAAAAGAAATTTTTTATTAAAACAATAAATTTGAAATCAGATTTTTCCCCCAAAATGAAAGGTTCCAAAACAGATAACACCTTCCCCACTAAAAGACAAAAAGATGAGCGTACTCTACGGGCGGCCCCCTTATAGGCCTGGCGGTCCCCTAACATATTAGGGACCGCCGGGACCGCCAGCAGAGTAACGGCTCTTTTTGTCTCCTATAAATACTGGGCCACCCAATCTGAAAAACACAACCTCTTGCCACGAATTTTCTCAGATCTACTTTTCTCTCTTCTTTCTTTCTTTCTTAAACACATATCTTGATCACTAACATATCTTGATCTTGTTTCAAGTGATTAATTCCCTCTTCCTCCCTTCTTCTAATCAAGTGCAAGAGAAGAACAATCGTATTCATCTAGAAACGAATTGTTATCAAGTGATCTCTTTCCTCCTCCTCAAGATCACAAATCTTCATTATATTTTCTTTGTGGTGTTGTGTAGATTGGATTGTGTGTAGAACCAATAGTGTAAATTATGTATTTGTGTGAATTGGATTGTGTGAATCCAAGAGTATATATCTTGTGAGTGTGTAAAGACTTAGTGAAGTCTTAGATTGGTTCTAGCTAAGATTAGGACTTGAAATCTAGCTTAGTGTCGGAAAAGAAAGTAAGCGACGTGTAAACGGTTTTCTCCGCCTAAAGGGAGCTTGTTGACATAGTGAAATCTCGAGTGGAGTACTCGGGGAGTGGAGTAGGGCGAAGAGGTGCTTCGTAGCCGAACCACTATAAATCTTGGTGTCTTGGTTTGATCGTTTCTTTCCTTATCTCTTTATATTGTTATTGTTTATTTAGTTCATTACATTATATTGTTTAGTTTGTGATTCCATAATTGATTGATGTGATTACAACTACTCAAATTCAAACCATTTTAAGCAATAGTTTTTAAAAACGATAATTAACCAGTAGAAGGTCTTGGATCGATCCCTATGGATTCCGACAAATATCTAGAGGGCAAGTCATCCAAAGAACCACCACTTTTTGAGAAAGTTATAGTTTTATTTATTGGAAAAAATAGAATTCGAGACATATGTTAAATCAAAAGATCTAGATCTATTGGCATGTTATTACCGGGGTGATTTTCACGCTATTGTACAAAATACGGCAACCAAATTAAGATGAGGTTATCATCCTTTTGAAAAACAAACCGATGATCTCAAAAAGATACTTGCGAAAAATAATGAAGCTAAAATGGTTATTTACAATGCTTTGCCTAGAAAAGAATATGAAAGAATTTTCATGTGTAATACGGCAAAAGAAAATTTTAGAAAACTTTGTTAATCACCCATCAAGGTAATAAATAGCCAAGTAAAAGTGTAATAAGATCGACCTATTGTTTCCATAATATGAACAATTCGTTATTTCTCGAAGACAAATCTATAAATAGTGCTTTTTGCTAGATTTACTACTAATTATTACAAGTCTTAAAGCTCTTGACTGAAAGGTTGATTCTAGAAAAAACTATACTAAGGTAGTTTTCTTAGGGCTCTACATCGCTAAATGAAGGATGCAAAGGTCACGGCGATTGAAGAGTCGAAAGACTTAACTTCACTATCCCTTGATGAGCTTATCAGGAACCTCAAAGGTCACGAAATGATCATCAAGAAAGATTCCGAAATAATCAAAGCAAAAGTTGAAAGGAAATCTATTGCTTTAAAGGCTAAGAAAGAATCTAGTGATGAAGAGTGTTCAACTTTCGGTAGTGAAGACGAATATTCACGCGCATAGGCGGTAAGAGACTTCAAGAAGTCTTTAAACGAAAGGTAGATTCGTAAAGACAACCTCGGAATGACAAAAAGAGTTCAAAGAAGCTGTGATGACAAGACGGTAAAAGTGATAGAAAATTCTTTAAGATGCGCGACCCTGAATCATCATATTGGAGAAATGTACCACAAACCAAATCTCCAATAAGAAAACAAAAAGAACCAAATAGAGCTTTTTGTAGGAGCTCATTGGAGCAACTCTCCGTCCACGTGAAGAAAGATGATGATAAGGGTCTCCACTAAATGAAACGGTACTCATAGACCTCTAAATCAATCAAGTGAGTATTGTATCCCGAAATCCTCCTACTATATCCTTAGTGACGAACAAAATTCACATCAATTGCGACTTTGCTTTCTTCACTTAGCTGTTTAACACATCGAATATATAAGTATGTGCGAAATATACTTCGTTCTCTCCATAAGATAAATCTAGCTCTCCTAAATAAAAGATCCAAAAGCTACTAGAACATAAGCGATCCAACCCACTCAAATACTTACGAACTGAATCTACTAAGAACTAATATATATCCACAACTCATCCAGAGAAAAACAAGGACGACCTCTCTGAGATAGCTACGATTTGCAATGTGTCATACGCTTAAAATTGAGAATAGAAAAACTCCAAAGAAGATCCACTAGATTAAAATAAATTTGAAAAGAGTACACCATTGCTTAACTAAATATGTTAAGTAGTCAAAAAACCCTCTAGGTGATAAACTAGGTTTAGGATTTAAATTTCAGTTTAAAAGCATCTTCTAGTGGAACGAAAGAAAATAAAAGTTTGTAAAGCTCAAAAAAAGACCGAGTCGTCTGATGGAGGTCCTAAACCCATAAATATGGGCGGCCCCCTAAATGACCAGGCGGCCCCCAAAATAAATATGGGACCGCCACCAGCAACGCCTGGATCTGAGAAAACTGTGTCTTTTCAAAAATCCATTTTGGGTCCTAGACCAAAACACATAATTGTAAACAAGGCCAAAGTTCCCGTTGCTAGTGACAATGAAGTTAAACAATTTTATAAGCCATTGTCAAAACCCGGAGTTGGATTTTCTAAACCCAATTTTAGATCAAAAACTCCACCTCCTAGAAGAGTCAATAATAATTATTCTCGTCCTAAAACACCGCAACCAAAAAGACACGTTGGTCGACAAAACCAACCTCATGGCTTTCCCGTAAGTTGGAACAACTTTCCACGTCAAAGTTACATGCCATGGGAAATGTGTCTTCCATTCTCATATCCCAACCAATTGCATCAAATGCAAAGGATGTTTGGAATTAACAACTTTGGACCCATGAGATATTGGGGACTAAATGTTTGAGTTATTGTCTTATATAAATAGATATACCTTGGAGTCAACTTGGAGCCCGACAAATGGATTAAGGATAACGGATGCTCCAAACATATGACGGTCAACCGAAAGCTCTTCTCCACTTACAAGGCATACAATGAAGGTAACGTCTTTTTTGGTAGTAATCTTCGCGGTAACATCATTGGCAAAGGTGCGATTTCTAATGACTCTCTTAAAATAGATAATGTAGAACATGTTGATAACTTAGGATTTAATTTGCTAAGTATAAGACAAATATGTGACAATAAGTGTAGAGTAACTTTCTCTGAACATGATAGTGAAATCACTAAGGACGGTAAAGTCATAGGTGGAGGTATTAGAAAGAAAGGCTTGTATGTGATGAAATTAGGAAATAAGCCAAAGTGTTGGGAAATAGTTATTTCACAGACAAAGACAGAAAATATATTTTAGATTTGCAAAAGGGACGTCAATTTGTCGTTTTTTTGTCAAATTTAGATGAATGCACCAATTTGTGGAAAAAAAATGATGAAAATAAATTATTGTAGACTTGTAGT
The DNA here is from genome assembly GCA_026074375.1 of Tanacetum coccineum. Lineage (NCBI taxonomy): Eukaryota > Viridiplantae > Streptophyta > Magnoliopsida > Asterales > Asteraceae > Tanacetum > Tanacetum coccineum. Next base: position 12,041 of record BQNB010072668.1, read on the forward strand.
TATTCATTTTGTGGTGTAAGCCAGACCCATGTTTGCATTTTGGCTCAAAGCGTAACTATTTGACTATTTCCACTTGAATGAAATGGGCCTACTGCTCATAAAATTTAAAATACATTAATTACACATTTTATTTAAGGGGGTGTTTGGCTAAGCTTATGAGTTAGGCTTAGACTTATGTTATATAAGCGACTTATGGCTTATATATCGTAAGCTTATAAGCCCACGTTGAGTGTTTGGATTAACTTATATTTAGTAAGTTTATAACTTCAAATGTTTGGTTTATTTTAAAGTGGTAAATGACTATAAGAGACATGTGGTTGAAAAATATTAATATTAAATTAAGTATAATTGAGGGTAAATTTGTAATTTATAATGTAACATGTTATATAAGCCTAACCCATTTAAAAAACCCACACTTTTGGGCTTATCAAAACCCTCTTATATAAGCTCATAAGCCTACTCATATAAGTCTAGCCAAACACTTAATTTGGGCTTATATGACATATATAAACTAATAAGCTCATAAGCCCATCATATAAGCTTAGCCAAGTACAACATCATTTTCCTATTTATTATAGTTTTTGTTAAACAAAATTGGTCGTCTTGTTAAATAAAAATATTTTGTAGTTGACATTGAAGGAAGTTGAGTGCCAACATTGTTACATATTATTTGCACATGAAGTGCAAGGTTATAAATAGCGTGAGGCGTGGCGTGGCGGCATGGCCAAGCCTCACGTCTTTGCGAGCCATGACGAGTCATGACGTTTTTAAAGCGTGACTAAAAGCGGCACAAAATATGAAAATATTTATAAATTTATATATTTATATCATATTACAAATATATTGAGTTTACAAAAAATGTCATACATAAGGAATAAAGTCAAGAAACTATCTTTGCATGTAATCTTTTTCATTTCTATATAAAAATACGATTTTTATCGAAACTGAATTCAAAAAAGCCTCTACGCATCACGTTTTATCGCGTCTTATCACGTTTTTTCACTCCTCATCTCACGTCAAGCCTTAAGCCCAAGCCTTGGTCTATTGCGTGGCGTGGAGATCACGCCTCGCGCCTTTGCGAGGCCTTTGCGTGCCTTTTAGAACCATGATGAAGTGTATCCTGGCCCTAGACCTTTTATGCTACGTAACATTTTAGGTTTTCACGAATTGATCCTAAAGTATAAAATGATCTAAAACATTTTTCATCAACCGAATAAAGATATATCGACTAAGGGTTTGATAAGTTAAGACGGTGACGAGTGATGCTTTAATCAATTATAGCGCCTTAACAGGTGTCATTTGACAAACAATTAACACTAACATTTGATTATCAGGCTGGATGGAGTGGCAACTCAATCACGAGTGAGTTGCAAACTCACGAGTGAGTTGCCACTCCGGTATAAAAACTCACGTGTGACATGCAACATGAATGGTGACTAACTCACCATTAGTGAGTCAATGGTGAGCGTGTGTAAGTATTTAGTGGAGTATATTTTATATAAAGTGGGTATTTGAGTTAGAGTGCAAGGTGTCATAACGCACGAGGCGACATTATGCCTACCTGACACCCACGTTACCGGCGTTATGAGTCTTATGACACCGAAGGTGGGCGTTGGGGTGCGGCGTTAGTTCTCGAGTTAACCCACTAACACACCTTATATTTTCATAAGCTTTTCTGGAAACAAAATCAAAAGGTAATTTAGGAAACTTAATATTATCTTAAATGTCGATAACTTAAAAAGACTAAAAATCAAATCAAACCATAATATAAGATATATTCCCCTTGAAATTAAAATTTGGACTTTTCCTTTTTGTTTCTTCTCTTTCACACATACATACTTGGTGTGTCTCTTGTTGTGAGGTGTGTGGGCATGAAAAACGAAATTGAATCCCGTTGTCGGCAAAAAGTTTATGTAGGTTGCGGTTGTCGAATTCACCGCCATGATCACACTGAAATGACTGAATTTCACACTTAAATTGAGTGTGAACATATGAACGAAATATGGTGAATTTAGACAAGACATCAGACTTATGAAGTAAAGGATAAACCCAAACAAATTGCGAGTAGTGATCCAAAAACAAGACATAGTATTTATAACCGGAAAGACTCGGGATAGGTAAAGTCCAGACATCCGAGTGAACGATATCAAAACATGAAGTAACCACAGTATTTGAACTAAAAAATGGAAGCCTCACATGTTTGCCAAGCTGACATGCATGGCAAAGAACAGGAGGTTTCTCCTTATTACAGGAAATAAAATTATTGGAAACAAGACGCCGTAACACTTCACTTCCTAGATGTCCAAGTCGTTGGTGCCACGTATGTTGACTAACAAGAAAAGCTTGAGGAATTAGGGACGAAGTGGTGACCGGATAGAGATCCCTAGTGTTGTCACATCGGAGCAGAACCCGACGGGTCATGAAATCCTTAACAGAAAAACCAAACGCGTCAAATTCAACAGTACAGTTATTATCACGAACAAATTGACGAACATATATTTAATTTTTGACAATGTGAGGAGTAATGAGAACGTTATTTAAGTGAAGAGTTTTAGTTGGAGTTGGCAAAATGCTATGGCCGGTATTGGTGACCGGAATAGAGTGTCTATCACCAACCGAAATGGATGGATACATGCATGTATTAAAAATATCACTTAAACTAGTAACCAAACTATTAAGATGAGAACTCGCACCTGTATCCATATTCCATGCGCCAGTAGCGGGATCATGAAGTGTCCGGGCAGTGAAGGCAGAAGGAAGAGCAGTCGCCTGTTCCAGAACAGTCACGGGTCCCATTGCACCTGGTGTAACAGTCATGGGCCTAGATGTTGCTTGATGGGCCAGCATAGTATTTAGAGTAGCAACTAGTGAGTTAACAATCTATTGTGGTTGAACCGGGCCATAATTTGGAGTTGGGCCAAAACCAGGTGGTGTTAGTGGAGTACATGGGCAGTGATACTGGGCCAGATGGGAATAAGTTGGGCCTTGGGTTAGGGACACATAATAAGCAGTAGGTGATGGTTGTGTTGGAGTACTATTATTATTCGAAGGTCCAACAGTAGAGATGTCATGTTTCGAATTCAACCCCAAACGTCCTAACAATTTAACCAAGATCTCACCCATATTAGAGGCATTTATTTCAACACTGTTATTAGGAGTATTTCTCACATTAGGGTCATGAACAAACCAACACCCTTCCCCAAACCGACACGTACCTTTAACATAGTTAAAACATGGTTTTCCAAGGCGTAACATGAGGCATAGAGAAAGAGCAGCGGTTGAATTACAGATCGGCTACAGAGCCATTTAAGATAGGAGGGATCCGCGGGTAAAGCAATATCCATGGTCTTCAAGCGCATCTCTTCGGTGATTAGCAAGGAACGAGCCGCTTTAAGATCAGGAAACTTGTCTTGATAGTGCATATAACCACACACTTGATTGTACTTGGACGGTAAACCTACAAGAGCATAATGAACCACATCCTCATCGTTAACGGGAGAATCGAGGCTAGCGAGAATAGTCATAATGGAGTCTATCTTCCGAAAATACGCTTCCATACTTAAATCACCGAGTGTAATTGATCTTAACTCTGTTTTCAAGGCCCGAGGTACGAGTGCGGGTTTTTTTATTGTCCTTCACAATGTCACTTATAAAGGACCAAGCCTCCTTAGCAGGATTTTGGGACCGAGCAAACAACTTACCTATTTTTGAATAGCATCCGATAGGGTCAAAAAGATCCAAGAAAGGACAATCTTGTTGATCTTTTGTTCTTCCGATGTGAGGGGAGGAGGATTGCTAGTAGCGGTGCTATCAAGGTTTCCATGTATATAGGTAGAAACATCATAGCTTAAACAAAGTAGATCGAAGAAATACTCCAATGAACCGTAATTTCAATCTTCGAGATTAAGTTTCACGGGCACTCGTGTGAGAAGATGATGGTGTGTAACAAAGGCAAGCTTGTCCGAGAGTAGGGTACCAGAAGTTGCATCAGATTCAGTCATGATGGTGAAGGGATTAAGTGATTTTTAGTAGGGTTGGGGTTTTGTTATCCTGTTGAAAGCTTTTATTGGACAAGTGAATATAAGGCTTAGGGATAAGGGTACTGTTGGTGTATATTATGACGTGGGTAGGGTTTTGTTGTAAACAAAAAGAGCACCGAATCTGCTTGTGAACCAAAAGCACAAACAACAAAACAAATGGATTTTGTGGAAAACTAGAATGGGAGGTTGAATAGTTTACCGCTTTTTAAATTTAAATTTTATGTATGTTTGTAAAACTTAGATTCGACCTTTTTGTGAATTCAATGCTTGCACAATATTGAACATATGTAATATATGAATGATAAAGTAAGACAAGAGATAAAGCGTAAGAACAATCAAACCACAACGCTCGGAGGATTTATAGTGGTTTCGGTAACGAAAGCACCTCTTCGCCCTACTCCACTCCCCGAGCTCACAACATCGAGAATTTTATTCACTTTGTCATAACAAACTTCCTTTCTTTGGCGGAGAAAACCGTAAACAACAGTGCTTATATCAATTTACGGACACTTAAGCTAATGTCGGTTCAATCTTAGCTAGAACCAAATCTATCAGAAAACAACTTTCACGACTTGTTCACGACTTCACCAAATCTTCACGAATTCCTGCAACGACTTCTTCACAACTTCTTCACAACTTCAACGGACCTTCTTTAAAACTTCACGACTTCTTCACAACTTCACGACTTCACTTCACCACACTAGTTTATCTCAAAAATACCTAATACTACTTGGTATGATCCACTAACGACTCTAATATAATTACAAAGGCTCCAAGATCTAGCTACTACTCCCAACTACAAGATATACAATTGATTTACTAATATGTGATTGAATGCAATCCAAGATTGCTATGCACACTAAGTTGTAATACTTCTTCACTTGATGATGAAAGTATTCTTCTCTTGCACTTGAGGAATATAGCTTGGATCACTTGGAAACAAAGCTTTATGATTAAATGATCATGATTTTAACGGAGGGATAAGTGGGATGTTTTGAGCAGAATGATATGAGTGCTAAAAGGTTGGAAGAAAAATTAGGGAATAGTCAGTTGTTACTTGGACAAAAAGAGAGGAGCGGGTTTCTATGGCCGGGCTCCCCCTTAAATTAGGGATGTCGGGACTCTTAAAATTTAAAGGGGCCGCCCATCCATGTAATTAAGGGGGTCGCCCCTTATTCAGACGCTCCCTTTTTGTCCTATTCAGGGGAGGTGTTTACTGGACCATTTCTAGCCGTTTTAGGTCCGAAAATTTGAAATTTAAAATGTTTATTTTGAATAAAACATTTCTTTTAAATGTAAAAAATGTTTTGTGATGTTTATAAAAAGTTTACAACATTTTATAAAAGTTTCCTTTTGTCATAAATGCCATCAAGCTTTGTTTATTCATACCTTGTGTGATTAAGTTTGAATGATTATTTATACTTAAATACTTGTTTACGTTAATTTTTCGTTTTGTTGAACGTTTTTATATTTTGTGATTATCAAAACGTAAAGATGTGAAAAAATATTATTAATGTTTTTAGGCATTATATTTTATTAACAATCTCCCCCTTTTTGATGATTACAAAATTTAAACTCATTAAATATAAAATTATTTTTAAACAAGTATTTAGTGAGTTTTATGTCATTTCTCCCCCTTTTTGTAAGAATCAAAAAAAGGCATCGTCGATGATTGCTAGTAAAATCGACGGAATAAATGCTCCCCCTTGATGTGTGCTCCCCCTCGTTCAATAGCACCAAGGAATTGAGCTATGGTTTTGGTTACATAATAGGTTTTAGAAAACAATTACAATTATTTCTAAGGTAGCAAGGAAGAAAATATGACATACAATGCAACAATGATCTCATTAAAATTAAAATAGTGTGTGAAACACACTCATGCATACATAAGAAAATTAACATGCTTACATTCATAAAAATTTAAAAGTACAAAAAGTCCATACTAGTAAAGCTCCATAGGACTTGCATGCAAATGGTAGAGGATCAATTATTTGAGAGACTAAACATAGAGCATGTTTAGTTTGGGGATGATGGTGGAGGTGGTGTGATGATGATTGGTGGTTGTGAGAGCATGTCATGTTTCAATATATTGAAAACATATAGTGAGTCTTTCAGTTCATCACTTAAACGAAAATGATGGGTTCGGTTGTGGGATACACAAAGGCATGATGTTACCATGTGCTTTTAAGGAAATTCCAAGGGATAGGATGTGCAATGATAGGTGGTGAAAGGTGATGAGAGTATCAAATTGGACATCAAGTGGGGTATTTGGGGAAAGAGTGAGAGTGATGTCCATTGATGCATTATCTTGAGTTGGAGGGTGGTGAAGAAATGAAACTCTGGAGGAGCGAGATGTTGATGGTTCAAAGTAACCATTTGGTGAGGGTGGTTGTTGATGTTGTTGGTGATTTGGTGTGTAACAATTGAAGATAAAAGGAAGTGTCTTTGGCTTGTTGGTTGTTTTGGAGGGTGCATTAGGGCACTAGGTGAGAATTTGGGAAGTTTGGTGATGGATTTTTGTGTCATCTTGGGGTTTAAATCACAAACAATTGTTTTGGAGGAATGATGTTGATTTGTGGTCTCTTGAAGCTTGCGGAAATGATAAGCTACTAAGTGGAGGGCCATGAATATGTATGGTTGTTGATGTGATGTGAAGGAGATGGTGAATTGGTTGTTATGCATTTGGAGGGAATTTTGAGAATAATGGCGATTGTATTTGATATATGGAATGAATTTGGATAAGTTTAGGGATTCCAATTGTTGTTCAAGCATTCTGGGATAAAGATAGTTGGACTAGTAAAGAAGGCAAAAGCAGTGAAAAATACTGTTTTACCCGTGAAGAAAGAGCTAAGGGCGGTCCCCTTAAAATTAAGGGGGCCGACCCTTATGAATTAAAGGGGGCCGCCCACTGGTGGTTCCATTTTTCATAGAAAAACAAATTTTTCTCAGAATTTTTGTGAGGGTATTTTTGTTTTGGTGGTTAATTTGCAGCAAGCCCTATAGAGTTTTATAAGCATATTTAATCTTATAACATATAATAAACACATTAAATCATGAAACCAAAATGGCATAACTAGTTGATTTAATAAAACAACCAAAGGTTTAAGGCATCATAGCAAATAAGTACCTAAAAGATAACCAACATATAAGTCTTTTCGAATATATCGGATGATCACCACACAAGTTGTTAATAACATACACATAATCAAGTTAAAAATTGTCTTAAACTACATTTAGCCATCTAGTTCACTCCACTCCTATGTCTTCATTTCTTCTTCTTGCTAAGCACTCCTTTTAGTGTCTTTCTAAATGACTTGAAACCTTCGCGCATCTCCTTATGCATTTCTTGCGTTTGGTTAAGCAAGGTGGTTTGTCGTTCAAAGAGAGTTTCATCGGTTTGTTCGGAAGCGGAAGGCATTTCGTAGTTTTGGTAATTGAGTGGATTAAGAGAGTTAAGATAGGTGATAGGAGATGGAGTACTTCACGAGAAGTTTTGACATCATCATCATCATCATGATGTTGATGAGATGACGTGCCGTGATGATGAGAAGATAAGGATGAGACGGAATGACGTGCCTTGCCATGATCACTTCGAGGTCTCCGAGTTTGTTTAAGAGCAAGAGGACGCATGAATCGATCAACGATGTCATAAATGCCATTGTCGAGGTGAGGATATACTTTCATGATGTGTCGATAAAGACGAGTCAAGAACATACCATATGGAAGATTGGCGGTTGGATTTGCTCTAGCACATTCGATTCGTTTGATAAAGAAGTAAGCAAGATTGTATTGTTCCTCGGTAACAACACAATACAACATGTGAGCAAGACAAGCGGGGAGATGGTCCCGATGTCCTCCTAGTCCAAACACATTCTCTTAAATGAGTTCTTCCTATTGCTTCATGCCGGGGCTTAGTTCCTTAGTGAGGATTTGATTTAGAGTGAGGGTGACGGTTTGACTTTTAATGGTACGGTCTACCATGACACGTTCCAATTCAAGAAGTCGACGAATATCGTCGTCGGGGATGTTGGAAGGGCGGGAATATGGTCCCTCGATTTTCTTGAGAAATACTAAGAGATCCAAGGTTCCCACTCGTTGGTGGTGAACATTGCTTGCACCATCGTAAGAATTTTGATGGATTTGACGTATTGGGCAAGAGTGAGAGTTATGAATTCATGTTGGAATCATAAGGAGATGAACAAGATAGCATTATTCATCGGTTTGAACGGTGACTGGAATATAGAATCTAGAATGAATCTTGGCAACAATTGGTCGGTTGATTTTAAAAGAGGACAATCGAAATGGATAGTTTGTGTAAGAGACGCTCGGATGTTGTTGGGTTTGTAGTAGGCTTGATCATCAACCCGACCTTCTGTGAATGTTGCGATTTTCAATGGATTTGTAGATTTGGCAATTGTGGGAGGAAAAGACTGCGTGGGATTTTGGTACTTTTGGGATGTAGGGTTTGTGGTGAGGGATATATCGGTGAAGTGGATTCTTGGCTATTTTTATACTAAACAGTTATCAACAAATTCGGTGGTAAAGAAGAATTTATAACTAAATAAAATGAATTTTAGTATAATGGACAAATGTGGGACAAGGATTACTTCGACAAAAAAAACTTAAGAAGTGATCCATTGTCCTAAATTTAATTTTGCACTTAATCTCGATTGTTGAAGAATATATCAATTTGTTAATTATATCAATCAAGATCATGAACCAAAACACTCCCGTATTAATATGGAATTTTTTAAGTTAAGCTTCGACATCAATATATGTCAAGTATATATCATGGTGTGCAGTTATTGGTTTGTTAGTTTTTAACTTGACAATAAGTTAAGTAGTTTTATTTTATTCAGGAAATCATGTTCTTAAAAGGTTATGCCAAACGCCCCTTTATTTTATACCAATCACAAAATATATCAATATATATATATGAATTATATATCTTGATGACTTATACAAGCTAGTTAAGTGTTTATACAAGTGACAAAATTATGGTGGTGGTCATTTCGACTCTAGTAATTAATCCTAAGAAACGAGCCAAACACCCCTTTATTTTTATAATACATTTTCTATTGATTCGATGCTGTATGGCATTTAGAAATGTACTTTTGATGTTACAAAATAGTGTTGTTTTTACCATGTTTTTGGCATGAATCAACAATGTATAAACTTTGTTAAAAAAATATGAAAGTATATTTATGATAATTTCGAACCAAAAATTTGTGACTCAATTTAGTGTTTTGATTCAATTCAATCATGAATGTAGTGTTCCTATGACTACGGGTATCATTATAGTTATGGAAATCCTAGACAAAAATAAAAAATATGAAAATGATGAAGAACACCCGATTTTGATTGGGAGCAAATTGGATATGTGAAATCAATTAAAAAAATGATGTAAAACTTACAAAGGATGATGTTGATGATTTGTTTGTAATTGCCTGCGGATTTTGGTTAATTGGAATGATTTGAAGTTTGATTTTTGGTGAATATGGTGGTGGGTTTTTCGTCACAGCAGGTGGAAGAGGGAAGAAGGAAAAAAAATAGTGTTTGGCTATGTATTTTCGAATGAAAAAGGGAAGTTTGTTTTTCCAGTGGCCGACCCCCTTAAATAATTAAGGGGGCCGCCCAAAAATAGAAGAATTTTTGGCCTGTTTTTTGTGGAGAAATGATTTTGACAATTTTTAATTAACCTTTTGTTTAATTAAAAAGTTTCTTTGACTATTTCGAACGAGATAATCAATACGTCAATTTGAAGATGGTGATTTAGAAGATGAGTTTTCTTGCAAGGAGAAGAAATTAATTTATTGAATAGAAAAATTTAATTGATTCGATTTAGATGAGACGAGAATTGATAGTGATGATAATGAAAATTAATGGAAGTTAGTTGAGAATATCAGAAGTTGATCCGATAAACGTAGATGTTGGTTGACATGGAGCCGAGACGATTGTTGAAGTAGAAGGGTGTTTGTTTCATCCATTAGTGTGTCTATGATCTTTCGCCATAGCGCCTAATCCTATTTCTTATGTTAGTTGTAACCAATAGCTTTGCTTATTCTTCATTACGTGAGTATAGCTATGTGGTCATAGAAGATTTCCATTTTGTAGACGAATGACTATAATCTACGCAAAAGATTAGTTCATAATGAACTAATTCTTCTAAGCTAGAAAACAAACAAATGATATTTAGAGACTACCACTATTTTTAAAAATACTAATTATACTAATCATCATTGATAACAACATAATCATTTACTTATAATCTATATTTATCGAATATTGAAAAGAGAGACGTTACAGTAGACTTTAGTTAATCTACGTTAAATGTACTTAACAATGTAATATATAAGGGGTCCATTGGGAACCGTGTCATGAATTCTTTAGTCCGTAGACAAAGAATGTTTGTAGATAACACACCATTTCAAAGATTGTGATGGCTTAGCCATTTGGTCCCTAACGTTTCATGTATCCGAGGTTATTGTTTTCGCATATGTTTTGCATTTGGTTTTGGGCCACGTAACATGGTGAACAACTTCCACATTGAGTGAAAACTAAGTGGATGTGAATGGTTTTTCTTATTATGTGATTATGATAGTTTTGTCTACCTTGGTCTCTCCTAGGTTGAGGTGTTTTAGACCGAGGACGAGGATTATTAGTCATTCTCGGAGGTGGAGTTTTAGACCTCATTATGGGTTTAGTAAATCCGACTCCGGGTTTTAAGGAGGGTTTGTAAAAACGTTTTACTTTATCATCACTTGCAATAGGAATTTTAGTATTATTTATAAGTATAAATTTTGGGTTGATTCTATCCTAATTTTCTTTTCACTCGACTTTTTGAGCTTTTACCAAAATTTACTTGGTTTGGTTTCGCTAGGCTAGGTGAATCCTTTGGTAAAATTAAAACCTAATCCGGATTTATCTCCGGAAGTCTTTTGAGAATTTATTATTTTCTTAAGTGAGTGACTACTATCATTAAATTTATCTAGCCTAGATATTTCTTTTCTAAGCACCACATTTTCAAGCTTAAGATCTTGACATAATTTACATTCTTCAATTATTTCCTTACCTTTTTCTAACCTAGATAATTTGTTTTTTAGTTCTAGTACTTCATTTTCTAATTCTATTTTAGCTTGTTTTAGAGTTTTTTATTTTTTGCCATGGACTTTAGTCAGAATTTGCTAGTTACTATATTTATTATCTAAGCTTTTTCATCTAGTAATGATTGGTCATCACTAAAATATTCGGTTTTGGAAAGTACCTCATTGGAATCTTTAGCCATAAGACACTTTTCGTCCTTTGTCTTCTCTTCTTCATCACGTCGATATCAATAAAGCTCCTCTCCTACGAACGCCCTTGGATTTTGATATTTTAATTGTTTCGGCATTTCTCCGATGAGATGATTTAGATCTCCACACTTGAAACATTTTCTTTCACTTGTCTTATTTTTGTCATCTTTATTTCTTTGGAATGATCTTCTTATCGTCGTACAATGACCTAAAACACGGGGTGTTATAGTCTTCCCCCGTTAAATGAGCCTTGTCCTCAAGGCTTAAGATGCGGCACTTGACACCGGTGCGGTCTTTGTGAAGAGATGTGGATATTTCTTTGGAAATTGATCCTTGCGTTCTCATGTAAACTCAGGGCCTCGCCTAGAGTTCCATCGAACCTTAACAATTGGGATACGGCTTTGATTTCAATCGTTTAATGTCACGATCCATGATTACTACTGGTTCCTCGACAAGATGAAACTTGTCATCAATATGGAGTCCTTCCAACGGAATGGCTAATGGATCGTCGGAACAACACTTCTTCAAGTTGGATATATGAAACGTATTGTGAACCCTGCTCAGCTCTTGCGGAAGCTTAAGCTTGTAAGCAATGGATTCAACTCGTTCCAACCCCTTGAAAAGTCCAACCTATCTAGAGTTTAACTTCCCCCGTTTGCCAAAGCGTACTTCTCCTTTCTAAGGCGATACCTTAAGCATAACTAGGTTGTCAACTTGAAATTTTACAGGCTTACGCCTCACATCGGCGTAACTCTTTTGGCGAGCAAATTTGATAGCGGATTTTCCTAGGGCGACTAGTGATGTGTCTCGGCTTCTTGGCTTAGGATTTGGTATAAGATGACGTCGACCTTATAGTAAGATGGTGTAACGGTTTGCTTAGCTATTATGATTGTTAGTTGGTTCCTCGAGATACATACGTTTTATGAAAACGCCCACAAAACTAAATAGAAAAATTGTTTCTTGACAAGAAGTTTTAAGGTGACTACTCCCAGCATGGCATGGTCCTTCCTGAATGCATAGATGATCAGTCTATACACCAAATATACATAGGTGATCAGACTATGTATATTTGAGGGCCAACGATGCAATGCTCATTTTCGTCAAAATAATGTTATAATTTGACTTACAAAATAGAAGGTTAAAGTAAAGTTGACGAAATTTTCACAACACGTTGCTTTGATAGATAACTTGAAGTCGTTTGTAAAATCACAGCGGAATCTTTAAAAGAAAATACAACGAGAATTCTTAAAGGAATAGAGTCTAGGCATTGATATCTTCCTCCATGTCGTTATGGTCTTGATTGGTTTCTCCTCCTCCTAAAGCATGCACCACTCCACGTGCTCCAGTACCTCCATTCTCATGGTTTTGGTTCTTTAGCTCCGGGCAATCACTCCTGTAGTGCCCTTGATTCTCACATTCATAGCAAGTAGCCTTCTAACTTGCCCTAGTGCCTCTTTGGTTGATAGTAGTATTGGCATTTGTAGAACTCCTACAGTCACGGGTCAGATGGCCAACTCTGTTGCACTTGTGGCATTTGGGAGCACATGAACCATTATGGTGATAGTTGTATTTAAAATACAACGGCTTAGATCTGCCGTAATGTTTCTTCTCCCTGTGCCCTGCAGTGTAAGCCCTGCCAGTATTTTGCCTCTTGTTCTCGGCAGATGGTGATCGTGGAGTATGGTGTTAAATAGACATCCGTACTGCACGGGATTTGGTCTCAGAAAACAAGATGATATGGTGTGGAGAGGATCATCTGTAGGTATAGCAGAAGGGTCGGCCGGAGCTAGATGCTCCTCCTCCTCTTCGTCCTCCTCATCCTCTCAACATCATAATCATCGTCGTCATCATCAGATGACTCATTATCATCATTGTCTCCTCCGTCGGCAGGATAGTCAGCAGGATCCTCCTCTGGTCCTCCTCATCATCCTCCTCTGGATCGGAGTCAGAAATGTAGCCCGATGATAGGGCTATAGGTGAGGCATCAGCAGGTAGAAGCTGATCCTTCATTAGTTCCTCTAGCTCCTCATCAGAAGCTCACTGGAATCTCCATGGCTCGGAATTAATATGGGCAGATGTGTAGGTAACCGTCGATGATGAAAGCATGACTGCTTGCAATGAGCAAAACTTAACTTATATAAGTATATTATATAAGACCGGTATGGTAAATATGACTATGCGCTCCTGGCATAAACGAATGATGGTAAGGTACCATATTTGATAGCTTAATGTTTAGGCATCGCTTAGGACCTACGAGTTTGTCGTACTACCTTGCCTAAAGAAATGTTCCCCTATTTATATAAATAATCCTTATATAAATAATTGTAGAGTATGCGAAAGAATGCAAACTCATCAAACAAGAACTGTCTTGAGATTCAGTCATGAATTGGTATACATCTCGACCTAATTAATAAATTTACTCGACGTTGGACAATATTCGAACCTTTATGTTCATATAACTTCACATAGTTATCATATTGCATGTATATCATGCATGGTCTTGAGGCTATGGTGCAACCCACCATACCTCGACAGGGTTCTAGTGTTTGTCTATCCCATAGACATTTGTGTACTCATCTTTGTATATAAATATAAGACCCTCATAGTACTGCACGTACTATAATATAAACACGTATATGCATCATGTAAGCATATATATTATATATTTGTATAAATCCGGACCGCAATCGTCCAAAATATGTATTGCCACTTTAATCAAGGCAACGTACATATACATGTGTGTATAAAACCATGATTATCATTACTCTAAGTTCATGAAACCGATGCACTATGCGCCCATCGCAGATGTCCCCTCCAAGGATCATCCGGACATCTATGAATATGTACTCATCGGTTCAATCCGCTTAAGCTAATCCGTAATCATTTTCAAAAGTAAAGTATGTATAAATCCGTATACCATAGAACGGATGCATTGTATATATAATTACCACTTATACCAAGTGTCACCCACTTGCTACACACATAATATGCAATCAAGTATACCACATAAAGCATCTAAGGATCAGGACCAACGCACGCGCGGACATCGAACATCGGTGAATGACTCATGACAAAATTTCCAAAATCAGTTGTAGTCCAAGTTTGAAAAATGACTTAGTTCGCTACAACTCGAGCTTTGATACCAATCTGTAACACCCCCAAAATACAATACGCAGCGGAATAATACATTTGGGGTGCTACTTCATAATACATGCACACGAGTCCTAGTAAAATGCCAAAAATACGTTTATTAACAAATTTCATCTCTTTAGTTTAAAAGAGAATCAGAGTCACAAGATAGGTCCCAAACTATACAAGTCATATCACGACTTTATTTCAAAAATGTTTCATTAATTTATAAACATATGTTCACCGAGCCTTCATTCTTGATATCCGCGTTCCGTCCCATCCAAACTATCTTCATACCTAAACCTGAGAAAAACATGCTTAAAGAGGTCAACATAAAGTTGGTGAATTCATAGTTTTATTAAATCGTATAATGCAGGACCGCAAGACTTTCCCCGTGATAATGCAACAGATGCAGACATCACAAAATGTAATTACGTTTTCCTAAGCTCATGACACTGAAGCTCGACATATATGAATACAATACATAAATATTGCCTACATTGCCCGTGATGATGTTCAACCCGTAACATCCAACATCCGACATGATATACGTTCGTTTCCAGTGATAGCTAGTCACCCGAACGGGGAGGTCAATCCCAAATAGATCTATTTATAATCACTCGCGCTTCCAAACCAGGAATTAACAGTTCATGATTCATGGGCATAGTGGGTTATCGCTACTTAGGCAAACACATAATCATGATAAAATGTACACTTGCGTCCAATTTGTAAAACAAAGCATGTTTCTCACCCCAAAACTTGTAAATCAATAATTGTAAAACATGGGGCTATGAACTCACCTTGATCAACGATCAAGATCAAATAAACCGAATAAATCACAACGAAGCAGCAACGATCTCGACCACGACCTATAATTATGTCGCTCGATTACAATATGTATAAAGTACTATCAACGATGTGTACATCGTTACAACGAAAACATATATATATTTATATATATGTTTACATACATATATGTGATGAGAAATCCACTTGCGCGTCCTAACCTTAACACTGAGTATATTTTATATATACTATTTTCCATTTGTACTACCCGGACTAACTATAACACTACCAGTAGTAACCATTATTATACTACCAGTACTAATGACAAAATTACTCTACCAGGAGTAACTAATATACTACCAGTAGTAATGACTATAACTACCAGGAGTAACTATAACACTACCAGTAGTAACCATTATTATACTACCAGTACTAATGACAAAATTACTCTACCAGGAGTAACTAATATACTACCAGTAGTAATGACTATAACTACCAGGAGTAACTATGAATACATAATTCCTAACACACTTAATTAAAAATCTTTCTATTTTCAATAAGTTTCCCTTTTTAGTAAGTCTCGACACAATATTATGTTCATAATAATATTTATTCACCTCGTCGAACCTTCGACGCTTAATTAGTCATTAATCTCTCATAATGATATCACATTCCGACTATTACGAAAAGTTACCGTTTTATACTTTCCATATTTAGAATCGACCAATGGTCTCAAAAATAGTACTTACGATAGTAGAGTAATCGATATATTTTTATTAATCGAAATCACCTTCACAACACGTGAACGTTTATTAAAGTCTTCTTTGACTTTTATGTTTGACTTTTATAAAATATATGTATTTTCTAAGTCTGACCCGACCAAAATGACTCACTAAATCACATTTTCACGATTCGGGTTCTAAAGAGAATTTATGCGAATCGATATTCCGAACAACTTTTTAGTTTTAATCGAAACCCGAAACCCAACAGAAAATGACCAAAATGCCACTATCAGTTTCTGCCAACAAATATTACCAAAACGCATACCTGCGTTTGCGTTTTTGACCCGTTATAAGGCGTCCTTAATTCTAGAAAAACCTCGCGAAAAAATAAAACGTTATTTTGAACAACTTTCCAGTTTTGTCCGAGACCCGAAACTTGACTAAAATGGGCGAAAAAGTACTCGCATCAGGTCTGATGCAGTGGGTTAAATACCAAAAACCAGACTTTTGCCCCCGCCTTACGACCCGTTATCACTCGCTTTTAGACTTAAAGAACCACGCGAAAAAGTAATACGACCTTCCGAACGACTTTCATGTTTCGGCCGAAGGCCGAAACGGACTCGAAAGTACCCGTATCGAGCTTTTAAAATCCGGACAGCAAGCGCCCTTTTATACTAGTGCAGAAATTTAGTGTTTCGAATATATCTCGTTTTCGCCATAACTTTTTCGTTATTAGAAGATACGAGACGATCCTTATATGGAAACGATCATCTAAGCAAGCTCTACCATATTTCCAAGCCTAAAATCATATTTTACCAAATCTCGATCCTCGGTTGGCGTGCCAAACTTTCTGCTCACAGTGAACTTATTACAAACCACGCCAAAATCCGTTTTCGACCAACTAGCTCATCAA
This sequence comes from Tanacetum coccineum, assembly GCA_026074375.1. Lineage (NCBI taxonomy): Eukaryota > Viridiplantae > Streptophyta > Magnoliopsida > Asterales > Asteraceae > Tanacetum > Tanacetum coccineum. The sequence continues at coordinate 28,923 of BQNB010072668.1, forward strand.
AACTACATCTAACATGACATACAATTTATACTTAGCCCACTAAATCATTTTATATCACCATGCACTAGACGCCGCAAGTTTCAACCGATTTCATCACATATATACACATTTACGTATATCAATCAAATGAATGAAATAATTGAAATAGACATAAAAATGAGCTCACTATGCTATATGGAGCAAAGTCGGGAAACACAAGGCACTCGTCTCGTCCTTCTTGCTTCTTAGTCGTGGCTCACCCTCACCCGAACCAAACCAAAGCCAAACTCGAACCAACCCAATAACTTTCAATAATCAAACACACCCTTTGTGTCTTGTACCCGGTTCGAACCCACAACCTTCCAAGCAAAACCACTTCCTTTGACCCTTGCTTGGTTCGAACCCAACCCGAGACCAAACAAAACCGACCCAAATCAGCCCCAAATGAGTAACCCATTTATAACCATTTCTCTTGTTGTCTCTCCCTTGGTTCGAACCCTCAACCGAACCCAATGACTCCTTTGTTTCAAAAATATTCCACTTCACATAAACCTTGATGTATATCCATTTTTAATACATGGAGGATCAATTTATGATCTCCTAACCCATATTTGATGTGTAGAAAATCAAAAACACCAAGAGTGGTGTGGGTTGTATACACGTTCGAACCACAAGGAGAAAAGGGAGGGAGAAACAAACTAAAACTTGGTTCCTCCTTGTCTTAATCATTGTTTGTGTGATACTTGAGTGTGTTTATAAGATCAAAAAAAATCAAAATGGAATTGTGTGTAGGGTTGTGGTGATACTCGGCAGAAAACACAAGACAAAAAGGAAAAGAAATGAGTTTTGCTACTAGCTACTTGTATATATCTTGTATAAATATCTCATAATATCTTGTGTAAATATCTCATAATATCTTGTACCCACTTTTAATTAAACGCGAGCCTTAAACGCGAGCTATAACCAAGGTCAGGAAACAAAGATGACATGGTTCATAAAATAATATTTTATGATCATAAAAATAATAACGAGACACGTCGTAAATTTTATGAAGCTCGAAACGATTAATGAACGTGCGGTCAAATGTCAACTCGCGAAATGTCAAAAATAAAAATAATCAAATCTTTTCCAAATTTTTCATAATAAGATACAAAAATATTTATTAACGACAAATAAAATTTTAAATGTCGACACTCGCTCACAGAAACTCGTAAAATAATATTTACGACATCGGGCACGCGATTGTCATACAATGACCTAAAACACGTGGTGTTATATAAAGTTCCCATGGTCAAACCAGGTGAGTTTGAGTTATGGAGGATGAGGATTGAACAATACATCCAGATGATAGACTATGCACTGTGGGAAGTTATAGAGAATGGTGCAACTTTGCCAAAAATAGCAGTTGTGGCAGGTGTTGAAAAAGTGATGCCTATTACATCTGCTGAAGATAAGGATCAGAGAAGATTAGAAGTGAAGGCTAGAAGTACTTTAATGATGGGCATTCCCAATGAAGGATGTTAAGCTATTGCTGGAAGCTGTAAAAAGAGATTTGGTGGGAATGCAACTACTAAGAAGACTTAAAGAAATATCTTAAAGCAGCAATATGAAAACTTCACTGCTCCAAGCTCAAAGATGCTTGATCAAACCTTTGATAGGCTTCAAAAGCTTGTGAGTCGGTTGGAGCTTTTGGATGAAAAGCTTTCACAAGAAGATGTTAATCAAAAGTTATTAAGAAGCTTGTCACTTGAATGGAACACACATGTTGTTGTGTGGAGGAATAAAGCTGAGTTAGAAACAATGAGCATGGATGATCTCTATAACAACCTCAAGGTGTATGAACCAGAAGTTAAAGAGATGTCTAGTTCAAGTTCAAGCACATAAAACATGGCTTTTGTGTCCTCTTCAAATAACAACACTAGCAGGTCTAATAAAGCAGTTAATGCTGCTCATGGAGTTACTACTGTTAGCACTTAAGTTAATACTGCTTACTCTACAAATATTGATAACTTGAGTGATGCTGTTATTTGTTCAGTCTTTGATAGTCAACTAAATAGTCCTCAACTTGCACATGAGGACTTGCAACAAATCCATCCTGATGACATAGAAGAGATGGATTTGAGATGGAAAATGGCCATGTTGACTATGAGGGCTAGAAGGTTTTTGAAGAATACAGGAAGGAAGCTTACTGTTAATGGCAATGAGACTATTGGTTTTGATAAGTCCAAAGTGGAGTGCTACAACTGCCACAAGAGGGGACATTTTGCTAGGGAGTGCAGAGCTCCAAGAAATCAAGACAACAAGAACAAGGAAAGCTCAAGAAGGAGTGTGCCTATGGAAACATCTACTTCCACAGCTTTGGTGTCATGTGATGGTCTTGGTGGATATGACTGGAGTGATCAGGCAGAGGAAGGGCCTAATTATGCACTCATGGCTTACTCATCTTCAAGTTCTAACTCAGAGGTATCCAATGATTCAAATTGTTCAAAATCTTGTATGGAAACTATTAAATTACTTAAATATCAAAATGATCAACTATTAAGAGATTTAGAGAAATCTAGTTTAATGGTTTTAGGTTATAAAACAGGTTTAGAATCAGTGGAAGAAAATTTTTAATTTTAAAAAACGAATGAGTCGATTTATGTAGAAAACATTAATGGCTTAAAATGGGATATTCAAGTAGGAGAAATAACTATTAGAGAGCTTAGGAAGAAGCTTGAAAAATTCAAAAAGAAAAAGATAGCATTCAATTTAATGTAGATAAATTTGAAAATGCATCTAAAAGATTAAACAAACTCATAGAGTGTCAGATAGTTGACAATTGCAAGAAAGGTTTAGGGTATGAAAATTATAATGCAGTTCCACCTTCTTACACAGGAAATTTCATGCCTCCAACACCTGACTTGTCTTTTACTGATTTAGATGAGTTTGCTAATAAGCCTTTAGTTGAGAAAAGTAAAGCTATGTCTAGTGAAGAAGAGCCTAAGGTAGTTAAGAAGAATGATGATGCCCCAATCATTGAAGAATAGGTGTCAGATAGTGAGGAAGAAAATGTGTCTTAAACTAAAACTAAGAAGAAAACAGTTAAACCTAGTATTGCTAAGATAGAGTTTGTCAAACCTAAGCAACAAGAGAAAACAGCTAGGAAAAGTGTTAAACAAGTTGAGAAACATAGGCAAAATACTCACAGCCCAAGAGGAAATCAAAGAAATTAGAACAATATGATGTCTCAAAGACTAGGAATCAATTTTGAGATGTTTAATAAGGCCTGTTATGTATGTGGAAGCTTTGATCATTTGCTGGTTGATTGCAATTACCATAAAAAAAACAATTTCAAAATCAAAGGACGGTAAGACCTGTGTGGAACAATGCTTAAATGGTGAATCATCAAAACTTTGCTAAAAAGGTTCACCCCTGTACTAAAAAGAACATGGTTCCAAGTGCAGTACTAATGACGTCTG
>BQNB010072669.1:0-32362 GCA_026074375.1 Tanacetum coccineum
AAACCGAGAACCGAACCGAGTGAACCTTATATAAACCGAAACCGAACCGAATAAGGTCGGTTCGGCTCGGTTCGGTCATGTAGTTCGAAACTGACTAAGTGTCGGGTTTGAGCCGAACCTAACCGACAAAACCGAAATATATATCCAAAACCGAAAACCGAACCGAATAAGCTCGGTTCGGCTTGGTTTGTCAGGTCGGGTCGGTTTTCGGTTTCGTTTGCTCAGCCCTAGCTACTAGTATCTTTTAGTCCTTTAAATAAGCAACCAAAATACGATATAAAAATATAACAAAAGTAGGTAAGCAACCAAAATCACTTTCCGTGTGTTCCTCTTATAACTGAAACCAAACAAGCCCACGAATAAGCTATAATAAGCTCTTCGAAAGCTTATTTTTGAGCTAAATAATAAATAAGCTATATAGTACATAAATGTTTTTCAACCATCACAACCAAAATATCAAAATGGACTTTTTTGGTTTTCCTTTCCCCTAGTTCGAACCATACAAACACCCCAAATATTTATTTCCTAACTTTTAGTCTTTGATTTTTAAAAAAATACGTTGTACAACTAATATCTATGCATCAATAGGTATTTAAAAGTACAATATTGATAAGAATGATGACTTACAAAGAGGGGTTCAAAATGATATTAGAGCTTAACCACAACCCAAACATTGTTTTAATGTACCAAAACTATAACACCTCGTGTTTTAGGTCATTGTATGACATTATGTAATTCACAATTTATTTTTAGGGTTTTACGCGTTTGCTCTTAAATCGTAATCGTTAAGCTAAATCGCGTAAACTAAAAATGATCATTCAATGTAAACGGGCATTAAACGATTAAACGTTTACATCAAGCAAGTGTTAAATGATTATTATAAGGATAATTATCAACTTTGTTCATCTTATTTTTATTGGTTACGTAAAATGCTTACGTTTCGCGATAAAATGCGTTTCGGCATTTCCGGAAGCACCAAAACCTAACTACGCTTAAACGAATACCCACGATTATACCCAATACACAAAATAATCAATATAACATCACATATATGTATATGTGGCCGAATTTTTGAAGGATAGAACCAAGGAGTCACCAAGTTGGTGACTAAGGCCCTAAATATCTAGATATTTCACCTCTTGGTTTCCTTGTGCCTTCCTAAGTGCCACCTCTCTTTCTTATCCCTAGCACATGCACTTGAGGCTTGATAATATCTCCTTAGCACTATAAATAGCATGCACTCACTCTTACTTTCATAAACACTTAACCAAAAATCACAAAAACCTTTCTCTTGTCTCTCTTAAGCTCACGGCTCAAAATAGCCTCCAAACCAAATCCATAGCTTGATTTTCTATCATTATACAAGCATATACACATCATTCCTAAGACCTTCTAAGGTGTTTTCAAGAGTTGGTTCACCATTTGCAAGCAAGGAAGCAAGAAAGGGAAAAAAGGGTTACTTGGGAAAAATTAGGGTTTCATCCTAATTTTTCAAGCCAAGAGGTTTAATCACAAGGGTGTGATTGTTATTGTAACGCCCCGACCCAAAAGGGTAGAAGTATTACAAATATGGTGTGACATCAAAAGCATACATAATCATAACACAAGCATAAACAGCGGAAGTCTTAATAAATAACCAAAGGAAATAAGTCAACATGACTTAAGGTACATAAGTTCTCAAAGGATAAACATATCCAAACGAAATAACAAATGTCTTGAAAAGAAACAATTCATATATCAAAACTAAGATCTCTAGGGTAAGTCCACACTCAGCACTCATAACCCGAAAGCAACCCCAGCTCCTAGCTTAGATACCTGCCGCAGGAAAAGAAAGTGCGGCTGAGCTTACAAAGCCCAGTGAACAGATATATATAATCGAATGCAAAAGATAACGGAAATCAAAGGATACGATACAAGATACAAAGGATATCACAATACATGATCAAAGGGATACAAATATAAGGTAAGACAAATCAGAAGTCAATTCATAGTGTAAGGTAAGATGAATCAGAAGGTCGAATCAAATTAAGTTAAGTTCGATCACCAAGCCCAAACAAATCATATCATAGTAACCATGGAGTCACGAGCTCCAAATGTGAAAGACGTGGATTGCACCCAAACATCAGTCACCAAATATCCAAATATCATAATGTCATAATCCATCGAATACAAAACAAATCTAGGATGCATCCATACGCCCCTTAAACAAATAATAATCTTCATAATGCGCATATAATATCAAATGGGGGACGGTGTGAGAAATCACTCACCCACACATGAGTCATGCCAAAGGTGCATCAATGACACGACCATGTTACCTTCATGGCTAGGAAACAAATAGTGGCTTGGTTCTCAAACTGAAGGGTTCAAAGCAAAGTCATATCAAAGTTCATTTCAAAGGGATCATAGCAAAGGTTCAATGCCAAAGGTTCAAATATCAAAGGTAGCATAGCAGGGTTCAAATAGAACATAATAACAGATCATATAAGAGAGCAGATAAAAGGCTCAGAGCAAATGTAGCAAATCACATAACGATTACACATACATCTCAAATAGAGATATGACGTTGAATATGTCATGAGAATCCGCTCTTACGACTGGTCAGTCACTGTACAATCCAGAACTCTACCGTTATTCACTGCTAGACAGTTCTTCTTCTCATTCGAGCACTAGCTTACATCAACAGATCTCATAGAACACACAGCATAGAATCATACACATACAATACTCCACTCTACCAACCTCCTCCACACTCTCTCCCCGACGAGCGCGCTCTAGAGTTTCCACCAACACAGATTACCATCTTCGGCATCCTTAGTCGAGAGACATCTCTTTGCGCAACGGCTATATGCTTCTATTCCTGGAGATCACGTAATCTAGAAGGAGAGAGACTATGACACACTGTTCACACACTCTATCTCTCTCTACTACTTACTGTTCTCTATTGAGATATCAGTCAAACTTCTCTCCATTAGTACTAGATCAGAGCATTTGACAGCGCACATATCTCAGATCACTTACGACATTTTGATCACTTTACAGCGAATCACGAGGACTACATATATCGATACACTACACTCGTAACTCACGGATATTATAGTTATGATCTACTAAATATTATCAGCTTACTCATATCTAGTGTCCTTATCCACAGAGCTGTATCTTAATGATGCACATCACAAATCTCACAATCCACTTCCAACGCGTTACACGTGTAAAGTTATCAAACGAGACAAAGTTTCACATGATATATAGAGGTGAGCGAGAGCGAGAGCACACTACTCTACTCCGAGAGTACTGTATTATACAAGTCAAACTCCCTCTCTCTAACTATTCTCACAGATCAGTCACATGCATTTAGTTCACTAATTCATTGAGTGAGATCTCACATCAGCCTCTACTCTTACTACCATCTAATCATTCTACTAACTCTATCCCTAGACTCTCTTACAAAACAAGCCCCTGCAGATACACTATCTTCACGTCGACATCCATCACATTCAAAGCGCGAGCATCATCTTTACGATAAGAAAACTTTTCGTCTTTTCTCTTAACACAAGATATCGATCTTTACTTATCTCTACAGTCACATTTCTACATATTCTCAGTCTCTCTTCACATTTACTTCCAATCTAATTTCTCTCCTTAAACAACACCTACTGTATAATGTCTTCACTTTACTATATTCATTTTAACCCTCTTCCTACAGACACTCCTAGAGATAATACAGTCATGATCTACAAGCTACCTTTTAATCTCTTGTATATCTATATCTTTCTTATCACTTATGCCATATTCTAGACTATCTATTTTTTCCTTTCATAGTCTATCTTTGACACACATCTATCGTTCTATATTTATTATGATTACTCTATATCTGAATCATGTTATATACTTAAATAGATGTTTTATTCCTTGAGACCATTCTCGATTTCTGAAACATCCCAAAATCTTCTACACTTCGACTCTCACTTACCACAGATTTTGGCGTGGCGAGGTGAGAGAGAGTGAGAGAGTGGGATGGGTAGAGGGTGAGGATGAGTGGAGAGTGGGAGTGAGTGAGAGTCGATGCTGCATTATTTCTATCAACAAAAATGGTTTTTAGAATTGATATGAAATAAATAAATAACAATAAAATAAATAACTGAAAAGTAAAAAGATAGGAGATATCAAGAGAGAAAATGCGCTAACCTAGTTACTTCATTACTATTGTTATGAAGACAATTTCCTGTGCAATGTCAAACTATGGTTTCATTACTAGTTTCTAAGGTCGATAGACCTAAATGTGCATATGCAGTCTATCCTATACTTCTTGCGATTCCGAATCAGTCCCGAATCATCTGGGAGGTAAGTTATCCAGGTTGTAGTGATTAATCCCAACTATTCACAAAACATATCTAACAACCTATTAAGATTATTAACCCCTTTTGAAAGAGTTCTTGTGCTTTTTAAGTATCGAGTGATTTGTATGGTGACCGGCCAGTTCCTACACCAGGTAAAGAGTTAGTGATCTTCCCTAGTACCCATTGGATCCCACCATGACAAGGTAATCTTTTAGTGGGGCAAGTTAGGTCCAAACCACCCGTACTATCAAAACCCAGGGTTACACGATAGTCAAAGAATATCTAATGAAACCATAATTCAACAGGAAACAATCATAACAAAAGTAAATTCATAACTAGGCCAATACTTTAAGTGCTTAGCTGCTCATGGTAATGGAAACACAGTAAGAGATAGAAGAAATCATATATTGAAAACTCATAATTCTTACAGGATTCGTAATTTGAATGATTAAATACAAAAAGTAAGTAAAGTGTGATCTCCCTTGGACTCCAGGTGGAATTCTTCGAAGGTTGGAAGCCTTTGTCGCCTCTTCAATTGGCTGTGGAGGAAGTGATGTCGAAATAGCTAAATGAGGCCTCTATTTATAGGTATCAAACCTGTTACGGCGCAACTAATAAAGGTGATACACGACATTCCATAATTAAGCAATTGTTACGGCGTAACCAGATATGGTGTTACGCTGGAACCTTCAAATAATTTCCATAAGTTCGTGATCTTCATTCCATATATGTGGATCTTCATGGTTACGGCGTAACCAAAAGGTGTGTTACGCCGTAACTCTATCTTTGGTAAGATTTCCTTCTAAATACATGTTTACGGCGTAACTGGATATGGTGTTACATCGTAAAGTTGCCCTTGATCTTTGTACTTGCTTAATTTATGTTACGGTGTAACCATTTTTAGTGTTACGCCGTAACATTCTTCAAATAATTGCACTTTAAGCCCTTTTTTCCCTGTTTCTTGTCATTTTCCTGAATATCATCTGAAAACTATAAAATGATAGAAAATATCTTGTTTTCGAGTATTAGTGAAACATTTGTAGGTAATATAGTGGGTATTTTGCCACTAAAAAGTATTAAATATTTGATGTTATCAAATATCTTCCCACTTGACTTCTGCTTGCCCTCAAGTAGAACCTGTAAAAACATTTTGTAAAAAGATTTCTCGAGAATAATTTCAAGAAATGAATCTATAAAACACTTATGCTAGAAAACATCAAAGCCGAACACCTCACGAAAAGGGGATAAAAAGTCACTCAACTCTCTACTAGTCTAAGTGTTTCATTTCGGGGTGATTGCTCAATTGCACAGTCATAACATGTATTCTATCATAAGCTCGGAAAGTACACAAATCTGCACCAGTTAGAATTAGGGTCTAAATAATTCTTGAAGGAAACAAGGGTAATATGGTTTTAAAGGATGATAAAGGGGTTTGGATAGACATGGGATACACATTTAATGGTTGTTAATATAAAAACACAAAACAAATAGTCTAAAGTAATCCAAGGTTGTCATAACTAGCTACTGTCCATCCATAGGTCCAAGAGTCTAAGTTCGAAAATCTAATCTTTAATAATGGGCTACTAGCTCCAATCTTCACATTTATTGAGATGGCTTAGTGCAATAATGGGCTACTAGCTTCATTCTTAATTTGCACCATCTTTACATTCTTAAGCACATTGGTGGCTTTTAGTTGCACCTTATTTTTTTTCTTTTAAAACATGCAAATACTACAAGAGTTTATATCTTTTTATTATTTCCCTTGCAACATTTGATATTATACGCACATCCCCCCCCACTTGAGATGAACAATGTCGAAAGTGATCATACAGGGGGGTTTTCGTAGATCATAACTGATTGGTTTTCCACGAATGCATAAAATTTTCGTTCCCATTCCCCCGAACCATAGACTTAAGTAGCCAGAAATTTCAACACAAAGATAACTATAGACTACAGGGTAGGTTAAGGTGAAATGGTGTAACGATACACATGACATTGGGTGAAAACATAGATTGGTTTAACAAGGGTGATCTAGGGGTATCTTGCAATAATAATGAGTGCAACAAAAGGGTTTATCATGGGTGGTCGACAAGTCAGTGTAACAAGTCGATAAACACACACATATAGGCTATTGGGTGATTTCCTAAGTGTCGCCTTCTTGAACTATCTATTCATGCTAATCAATTAGGTCTCGACATGATGTACATGACAAGTTCTAAAGTCTACAATACTACCGGCACACTCAATATTTTTGGTGGATTTTTGAATAATATGATGGAAACGGAATATTAGGCTTAAATCTCACCAAGTAATAATAAAGGGTAATGTGCATTCGGCAAAGATTAATTCTAGTTATTTAAGAAAAACATGTTAAAAAATTTAAAATTGGCATAATTTCAAAGAAAACTAGAGAATCGAAGGCAAAACATACGTCAAGTATTAATTCTACTCCCATACCCCCACTTAATTTGTACAATGTCCCTATTGTACATGAAGGAAACGAAATAAAAAGGAAAGAGTAGAATTAGGACAAGAAACTCCCTGAGCATTGCTTCGAGAATTGAAATTTGGCAGAAATCTTTTAGATTATCTCCGTCTTTATGCAAGCTCTTTCCCCTGTGATCACAAAAACCAAAGCATAAAATAGTTCTACAAGAATTATGAAGTGTACATAAAATACAAACCTAACTCACTTTCGTAGGAATCACGGTTGCATTTAGCATATGCAACAAGCCTTTTAAACCACTTGGTGGCCCAAGTGGACGAGTTTAGTCTCGTGAGGGCTTCCAAAGAACATACCCACAAAGTCCATTTACGAATACAAGGTTTAGACATGTTTAAAACTTAAATTTTTAGGATTTCAGAAGGAGGTTACGGCGTAACTCCGGTGGTTACATCGTAATCAAGTGGTATGAAATTTTTTAAGTTTTTAAAGAGGTACGGCTTAACCGTAAACTGGATTACATCATAACTATAATGGTTATGGCGTAAATTAAAGTTGTTACGCCGTAACTGTTGCAGATTCAACAAAGTTACCACATGATTATGAGTCGAGCCGGTCTCGATAATTGCCTCCTAGCTGCTGGATTCTGCAAAACAAAGTAAGAAACATGCAAACCAACTAAAGCAAAAAGGAAATTTTAATAAATAAAGGATGGGTTGTCTCCCGACAAGCACTTTTGTTTATTAATAAGTCTTCAAGTTAGACTCATGACCATTCTACGTTTCTTCATTTTCTAATTTTTCCTGCTCCTTATTTCTCCAATAATCTTTGTATATTCTCTCCTTAGTTATTTTGCATACTTTTCCAAAGGCCACTCTTACCCAGTTTTTAAAACTTAAATCTTCCCATTCTAAACTTGTTCGCTTATCGTCGTTACTACTTTCCTAATATTTTTTGTTCTCCCTAGGGTTGTCTTCTCCATCACATTCGTCGAAATAAGGGTTACACGAGGCCCATTTGGTGCACATGTCTTCTTTCCACTGATCTTGAGGCTCTTTTCTGACCTTCTATGCTCCTTTATTCGTCTGCTAGTCGACTTGGTGGTTTAGGGCTTCACTTGCATACTTAAAACTGAGTTTAGGGTTTTGTATTTATAGAGTCTGGAAATTGATCAATACGCCGTATCGGGCGATGTGGGATATGACGTATTAGGTAATTTTGCGTAAGCTCCATGTAACAACTCGAGTTTTATGACGCGTATGACGATCGCGGACTCGACGTCATAATTATTACTTTATAAGTTCATGTGAACGAATGTCGACATGTAAAATTTTATTTGTCGAGAATAATTATTTTCGTATTTTATTACGATCGATTTGGAGAAAAATCTCATAATTTTATTCGCGAGTCAACGTTAATGCTTTGTTTTTGTAAATTATATTTTTACGGACTCCGTCGTCCTTTGTTCCTCGACTTGGCCAAAACTCCCGCTTAATGTACACTTTTATTTACATTGTGTACAAATGTTACATTTTAATTAAAAAGGTTTTTACAAAGAAAATACTAGTAATAAAAATGTTTATAAAATTTTTAATCATGAGCCTCCCTAGCTCATACATAGCCGACGCCTAGGTTAACCCACACACACAAACATTTGTTTTTCCCATGCCAAGAAATGATTATGAGTTTTGGTTGCTTCCAAAGTTGGTTTAAACTTCTTTACATATACAAGTAAAACACATAGTTAAAAATTTGTTTCTCCTCTCTTGTTCTCTCCCATTTCGAACGACAACAACAACAAGAACAATAGGAAAAAATATTTTTTTCTTTCCTTGAACATCAAATCTATTTAAACATCACTCAAAAATGATTTAGATTAATCAAGAATCAAGTTGAAACTTGTTTTCTTTTTCCCTCCTCTCTTTTGGGTTCGGACGAGCAAACAAACCCACACACTCTTGTCATTTGATTTTTCCAACTATCAAATAAGGTTTAGATGATGATAATATAATCATCCATGAAAGAAAAATGCACATGCAATAAGGTTTATGCATGTTTAAGTTTTGAATAAAATAAGAAGTTTGGTGCTAGTACAAGGGGTTTTGATTCAAGACAATTAACTAGAAACTAGTGGGAAAGGTTGTGTATAAGTTTTGATTTGGCAAAAAGTCAAGGTTTTGGTGTTTTGGTTGGTTCGAGGCCACGGCTAAGGAACAAAGGGGACGAGACGAGTTTTGATCGAGTCCGATCTTGCTTCGTATAGCATTGTAAGTATATCTAATACTAGTGCTATTTTTATTTTTGCGATTCGATTGATTCTTAGTAATTGCATGTGATGAAATCCGAGAGATCTTGCGTCGTCTAGTTTAGATTTTGTTGTTGGTTGATAGAGCGAATTGGATATTGTTTATAAACTATTTTAGATGTGTTGTGAATGGATTTTTGGGTCGAAAATAGATTTTGGCGCTTTTTGTAACGCGCAAATCTGGGCAAAAACTTTGACACGAAAAACAAGGCACGAGATTTTGAAAATTTTGTATTTTTGTTTTAAAAATATGATAGAGTTAATTCTCATGATCGTTTTGATATAAAATGAAGCTTCTAACTCCTAATAACGAATAATCTAGAGGGAAATCGAGATATACACTTTACGTCCAAAAATTCAGCACTAGTGGTAGATATTAAAATCTGGCAGATTCGAAAATGGACAATTTAAACACTTTCGAGTCCGTTTTAGCCTTCTGGCAAAACACGAAAATTGTTCAGAATGTCGTCTTACTTTGCCGCGAGGCTTGTTAGTTTTACAATCGCATAATGATGGGTCAAAACTGAAAGTCAATTTTCTGCGTTATGTTAAAAATATAATAAGTTCCAGCAGAAACTTGCAGGGGTATTTTCGTCATTTTCCTTCGAGTTTCATGTCTCGTCTAAATCTAAAAAGTTATCCGGAACGTCGTTTTGCATAAAATATCTTTAGAGTCCGAGTCGTGAAAATATGATATAACGGGTCGTTTTGGGACGGGTCAGATTTAGGAAAATATATCTAAATTGTAAAAGTCAACATAAAAGTTAACGAATATTTTTATCAACGTTAATACGTTATAAGGGCGATTTCGATTAATAAAACAATATCGATTAACATTTTTATGCAAGTAATTATTTTAAGACCATTGGTCGGTTCAAAGTCTAAAAGTAGTAACTTTTGGTAAACATACGGGACGTAACCCCGATACGAGTGATTGATAACCAAATTGGGTGTCGAGTGTATGACGAGATAAATGAATATTATTATACGTATAATTAGATGACGAGACTTATTAAAAATGGTAACTTTCCAAAAATAAAAAGTTTTTGAAAATAGAAAAGTTTCAATAAAGTATTGTAACGTGTAAGTAAGAGAATGATCATAACTCAAATATGTGGGGTTTAGGATCAAGGATGCGCAAGTAGATTCCTCATCACATGTGTATGTATATAATTTTAATAGTTGCGATGTACGCACTATTCGATCGTACTTTATAGTATAGTAATCGATCGACATAAATTATAGGTCGCGGTTGAGTTCGTTGATGAACCGTCTTTGGATTGTTTCGGTTATTTTGATCTTCCGCTTTGATCAAGGTGAGTTCATAGCCTTGCTTTTGAACTGTTTTAAATGTTTTAAAACCCGCGAGGGGGATACATGCTTGTTTTGAAAATTAAATGCAATGTGTTTTGATACGTGATATGATTCCATGCTATGAGTTTATGCCTTTGACTGTGTACTCGTTAATTACCGAGGAGGTAAACGCTGAATGCATTAAATAGATCTATTGGGTTTGACAACCCTGTCCGGGGTATGAATCCGAAGGTGAGAACCCTGTAACGGGCATTTTATATTGAGAAAGGGGTAGTGGCATACTACCCGGTCACTTATTTGTCAATCATGATAAATGTGTTAAGGTTCGGTATACGGGCTCATGTGGTGGAAATCATGATATAACTTGCCTTGCAAGCAATGTTATAGTGTTTTATGGAACCAAACATGCGTTCTGACTGTTATTTGTAAACTCTATGAATTCACTCAACGTTTTATTGACGTTTTAAGCATGTATTTCAGGTTTAGATGCTGTTGATGGCTTGGATGGGACGGAACGCGGATATCAAGACGTGTGTCAACGGTTGAAATTATATTTTGTTTATTTAAAAAAGATGGCTTTGGAAAAGGAAGTTCTGTCATGACTTGTTTGAATGAAGTTTCTAAGTTAGTTTGGGACCCTCTGTTAACTTTGATTTTCCGCACATAAATAAATAAATTTTGTTTATAACGTTTCACATTGAAACGTTTAACTAGGACTCGTATGCTGGCAATTATGAAGTAGCACCCTAAATGGTGTAATTCCGTCGCATTGTCGTATTTTTGGGGTGTTACAGAGTGGTATCAGAGCACGAGTTGTAGCGAACTAAGTCGTTTTACAAAACTTGGACTACAACTGTTTTTGGAAAAATTTCACGAGTCTTTCACCGTTATCTGATATCCGCGCGCGTGTTGTTTCCGATCCTTAGAAGCCGTATGTGATACTTTGATTGCATATTATGTATGTGACAAGTGGGATACACTTGGTATAAGTAAATGTTATATAAGTTATATATGATTTTAAAATATTATATTTGTATATATATCTATATATATAAATATATGTATATATTATATATATATATATATATATTATATACTATTATATATATATAGAGAGAGAGAGAGGAGAGGAGGTGAAAGAGGAGGGTTAATGTGGTGTAAGTTTCTTAAAAATTGTTGAAAATAAGAAGTAATTATAAACACATTAGATCTATTCATTAATATTAGATATATTATGGTGGAGGAATGTTGTTGTGTAATAAATATTCTAAGTCAAAGACAATTTAGTAAATGATACCCAAAATTTATTGGCTAAGATTAACTGACATCATTTTGTGTAACGTTTTTAACTTTCTTTTTTAAACACTATTTAATTTTCATTTAACTTGGACATTTATATGGTAGTATTTTTCTTGATAATTTCATAATCATTTATTTATTGACGCCAACTCATCACCAAGACTCGTTACACCACCAAATGCCCCTCCCACCAAGAATCGTACACACCGTCTTGTAAACATTCGATCGTTCACCCACGACTGAACACCCACCACATACGCACACCACCAACTTTCTTTTTTCATTACACCACCGTCTCGTACACCACAAACTCGTACACCACCGACTTGTACACCACGAACTTGTACACCACGAACTCGTACACCACGACTCGTACACCACCGAATCGTACACCACCGATTCTTATTACCACCGACTCGTACACTCGAACTTCGTACACCATCGTACACCACCGACTCGTACACCACACACTTGCACACCACGACCCCGTACACCCGGAAACCGTTGGATCTATCGATTAGTGTTAGATGATATTAATGATGGATGAATGGTATTAGTGTAATAAATATTTAGTCAAATGATAATTTATGAGGAGGAGTTACAATAAGAGTTATGGAGGCAATAAAGACGTATTGTAACATTATTTAATCAATAGGATTACCCAAAAATAACGTTAATTGCTATACAAAAATAATTAATTCTATTTTTTATTTTCATTTAATGACATTTATGTCATCCTATCTTAATTAAAATAATAGATCCAATGGTCCAAAACACTTTTCATTTTAACAATTATAAGATACTACACTACTTTAACTAGAATATATATATATATATATATATATATATATATATATATATATATATATATATATATATATATATATATATATATATATATATATATATATATATATATATATATATATATATATAAGCTCCGGTTCTATTGAGAAGGTTTTTATTTTGAGAAGATTGAGAAATCAACATTTGAGCAAATTAATTCATATTTTTTGATTTGATTCACAAGTAAACATCATTTAATAGTGAATCAAATCTATCAATCACAAATTTGATTCACAAAACATTGTTAAAATCGAGTTATGGTAAAGGTTCATTAAATTTGTATAGATGATTCAGTATTGTACTTATATCGCAAAATCGAGAGATTTTTAACTTTGATTCGATTTTTTTTTACACATTTTGGATTATAATAACAGTAAAATGAGTTTTACGCTTGAAAAATTTAAATCAAAGTTATAAATGTATCATTTTTGAAAACTTCTCAATCTTCTCAAAATAAAAACATTCTCAATCGATCCGGATTATATATATATATATGGCATCCGTTCTATGATGTATGGTTATATATATAACTTGGTATTCGCATCTCGCGAAAAGTTTAATTTCTTTATGCATTTAATGCGATATAATGAAATCATCCTAATATATGATGAGTAAAACTTCACATATGATTAAAAATATGTATATGATGATTACTAATATAAGTATTTTTTTTCTTGTAGTATCATGGGCGAACCCTTGTCACCTGATCGTGTGTTGGACTTCCCTATGGATGAGCCAGAGCCGCATCCCGCATATGATTTCTTTATGCCCGGACTGCTACCCGATTATGCTGGTAACCCAAACAACGCAAACGGGTGGATTGAGGCAGATGTGCCATTGTTAGGAGAGATGGGCGAGCCTCTAGGAGCTGAGGTAGACGAGCCGATGGTTGACCCAGTGATTGATGAGGTTGCTGAGCTGATAGCTGAGGGAAAGAAGCAGGTGATTTCCCCAGTGATTGATGTGGAGGAGGATATAGCCATGCTATTCGATGATGATGATTTTAGTGATGACGATTCTAAGGGATTCGAGGATGATGAGGAGGTCTAAGAGGTAAACAAGGAGTGGTTGATGGCTCCCGTCACACTACCTCCGATGCCAGTTGTACCCCCACGAGCACTTATGAGGTAAGAGGTCCATCTACTGCTGCTGCTGAGGGATAGTCTTTTACCCTCCTAATACCTGGATTTCCTGTACCTCCGCCAGTGATCGAGGATTTATGTACCCGCATGGGTAACTTAGAGTATGGACATGGACAACTAGTGAAGAAGGCGATCTAGGTGAGAAATGTTGAGGTGGCGGATGGCATTGCTATTGGGGAGATTGGCCCTAGGGTTTCTGCTGTAGAGGGACAAGTACAGGTTATGGCGTCCCAGATGGTTCAAGTCGTGGGTAGATTAGAGCAGGTCGGTACCAAGATGGAGCAGGGTCAGCAGGCTGCGACCTAGAGGGATGAGACGGATTGAGGGATTGAGTAGAAAGTGCAGACATTACAGGCCGCGTACATCATAGGACGTGCAGCATTCAGTAGAGCTTCAGCTTTGGTTTCCGTGATGAGCAACCACGAGAGTTCTTGATGTAGTGAATTCTTAGGGAGGGATGGATAGACGCCTTGCTGATTTAGAGAGGAGACCTCCAGGGCCTTAGTAGTATTGTTGCCTGTTGTTCTGATTTTTAGATAGATTATGACCATTTTGTATAGTCACTAAACTGCTAATTCCAGTTAGTGAGGTCATGCTGCCGGGTGTATTTTGTTTTTGTGAACATCGCAACCATTCAGATATGTTAGAATGCTTGTATTAGACACTTGGAAGGCATTATGATTAGATGTATCGGTCTTGGAACCGAAGATTGTAACTTTTGGGGGATTTTTGGTTGTACGTGTACTACCCCAAGCATTATCATCATTATTATGGGTATGAAAGATCATGGTTATTCTTGGTTATGAGTTTTGTGTGACTATAGATGTCGTTGCTTTGAGTGATCTTGTTACTAGATTGACTTGACACAAGTGTTGAATGATTCCAGTTGGTGAATCCTTCGCACGTGTATAATACCTGTTTGCATGGCCCATTAGTGGGTATTAATTTTGATACTTGCCAAGACCCGTTGACCAAACTATGTTAAATAATGTTTTGTAGATTGATGATTTTAAAACTGTGGATCGCAATAATGAATTTGTGTGTTGAACAAATGTCGTGCGCGAAATCAACTGACTTTGATGTATAAACTATTTGTGTAAATAATGGAAAATGTGTTTTCAAATTTCATAAACTGACCCTGTGGTGTTAAACAAATTTTCTTAATTTTTTTTAATAATAAGGATGGAGGATGGAATGATGCTATCTTCTTTTATTCTTTTGAAACAATCATATTTTTGTTTTTATTTTAATCATTATATATATATATACCGAGAAAATGACTTACGCGTGTAGCGTATGAAAAAGAAACGTTTTAACGAGGACGGATATGACGTCGTTTGGTTCTCAATTATGCATAACTTGATCAACTATGCGTAATTTAGGAAGAACCACGCTATGTCGAATAAATCGTCACCCTTAAAATGCTGGATAATTAGGATAAGTGTTTGGGTCAAGCTTTCGGAAGGAGAAAATGTTTTTACCCCTGCTACGGATTCTTGTGCAAGTAACCCTACTCCTATTGACTGCATGGAGAGAGTCTCATGTGAGTCGTTGTGACCGAGTCGTCCCGAAGGGAAAATACCAACGGTATTGTTCGGAACGAGTGTGTCTAGACAGGAGTGAAGTCTAATTCGTGATAATATAAGATCGACGGTTGTTAAGGAGACATGTGTCGAGACCAAGTGTGGTCGGTATGCTAGTGAGCAATGGTAGATTTGAGTTATCGAGGGTGTGAACCGGACACCGACACTGAGAAGGGATCTTCTTGAAGATGTAAAGTTTCCAAGGTGGGTGGAAGCTAAGGTGTTTAGTTCCGAGGTTGAAAGTGAGGAATGGAGAAGACTTCTCCTACGTTAAATGTGTGTTGCCATTGATGTAGCAACCGATGGCCGTGAAGAAGACTTCTTTCCCCGAAATGGAAGGTAGTGGTAGTATAGTTGTAACTATACCTGGATCGTCGAGGACTAGAATAAGACACTAAGCGACCCCTGACTTAAGGTTAGGTGTAGTGGTCCTTACTCCTTGACGTAACGACTTAGTGTGCGTATATAAGGGCGAAAAGATTAGAGACTCTAGCAGAATGGCGACATCCGTTCCCATCCTGGAGGAACAATCAAAGTAGCTAACGCCTAAGTCAAAAGGTATTGAATTAGGAATGTGCGTAATTGTCTCGACTTGATTAGTTGAGTCATTTAAGATTGGTGCGACGCGTTAGGACCGAGCCGATTGTGCTAGTCGCCATGCGGAAACGTTGGAGTTTTAATTCATGTCGAACGAGCCCATGATGCTCAATTGTTTTCTTGATTGTTTTCGATTTGTCTTTCGACAATATATGTTTTCTAGCAGGATTATCGCCGCCGAAATTTGTGAAAAATATGTTTTATGTGCTATGTGCTTTTGAACGGTAGTAAGCGCTTATGTCGCTTTTGTGTTGCCCGTGATGTAGCTTAGGACGTGAGTGAATGGGTATACTTACCCGAATGTAGATGAAGGTTCGTTTGAGAAGTATGAAAACCCGATAGTTCATTGTGTTTTTGGGTTGTTGAGCCACAAGCGTGACTATGGTTGGCTAAGACCTAGCCGCGATTAAGTCGAGATCATTACCAAGAAGCTTGGCCATCTGGCAAGCCCGGTATAATGAGAAATTTGATCGGTTGGGTATGAACCCGTATGACGAACATAGCTTTTACTAAGGCTTCATAGTAAGCGAGCACGGTTATTTTGCTAAGGCTTCGTAGTAAGCGAGCACGGTTATTTTGCTAAGGATTCATAGTAAGCGAGCACTGTTATTTTGCTAAGGCTTCATAGTAAGCGAGCACGGTTATTTTGCTAAGGCTTCATAGTAAGCGAGCATGGTTATTTAGCTAAGGCTTCGTAGTAAGCGAGCACGGTTATTTTGCTAAGGCTTTATAGTAAGAGAGCATGGTTATTTTGCTAAGGCTTCATAGTAAGAAAGTACGGTTATTTTGCTAAGGCTTTATAGTAAGCGAGCATGATTGTTGCTAAGTGCAATATTGAGCAAGTGGGATAAAGTGCCTAAGTAAAGCTAGGCCGAAATGTAAAGTCATCGTAAAATAACGAATATGTGATTATGTGCTTATATGGTTTTATGTGTTAGTGCTATAATGCGTCGATGGGGTCATATATACTCCGAAATGTTTTCGCAACCGGTGGTGCATTATTTAATGAGACCGGGAGGACGACATACGTTTTGGTTAGCAACATGTATCTTGGTTTTGATTGCTGACGTGTGATTTGGTTATGTACAGCGTTGTGCGCTTGGTTTTGTTGGTAAGATCACCAATTTGAGTTGGGTTGATCTTTCGTCTAAAATCTTTCGTTTAAAAACGACGCGATTTATGTTTTCCCAGATACGTTCCGTGGCGTATTTTGTCTCTGATGATAAAGAGCGAATGTAGTTAAATTTTGATTCCATTGGTAAAAAATTTCCATTTATTTTGTTGACTTTCCATCTGGAATAGTCAAGGCGAGTATTATATCGCGTGATTTTTGCTTACAAACATGTGAGTCCGTTCGATAATGAGGAAACCGTCTCATCGCAAGCGAAGTTGAGATGAGTAAGAAAGGACGAACACCGAGACGGCGCTCCCTTTAAGGTGGGTGAAATGTAACAACCCGAGTTTTACGACGCGTATGACGATCGCGGATTCAACGTCATAATTATTACTTTATAAGTTCATGTGAACGAACGTCGACATGTAAAATTTTATTTGTCGAGAATAATTATTTTCGTATTTTATTACGAGCGATTTGGAGAAAAATCTCATAATTTTATTCGCGAGTCAACGTTTGACCGCACGATCGTTAAACGTTTTTAGCATCATAATAAATTATGACGCGTCTCGTTAATGCTTTGTTTTTGTAAATTATATTTTTACGGACTCCGTCGTCCTTTGTTCCTCGACTTGGCCAAAACTCGCGCTTAATGTACACTTTTATTTACATTGTGTACAAATGTTACATTTTAATTAAAAAGGTTTATACAAAGAAAATACTAGTAATAAAATGTTTATAAAATTTTTAATCATGAGCCTCCCTAGCTCATACATAGCCGACGCCAAGGTTAACCCACATACCCAAACATTTGTTTTTCCCATGACAAGAAATGATTATAAGTTTTGGTTTCTTCCAAAGTTGGTTTAAACTTCTTTACATATACAAGTAAAACACATAGTTAAAAATTTGTTTCTCCTCTCTTGTTCTCTCCCATTTCGAACGGCAACAAGAACAATAGGATTTTTTTCTTTCCTTGAACATCAAATCTATTTAAACATCACTCAAAATGATTTAGATTAATCAAGAATCAAGTTGAAACTTGTTTTCTTTTTCCCTTATCTCTTTTGGGTTTGAACGAGCAAACAAACCCACACACTCTTGTCATTTGATTTTTCCAACTATCAAATAAGGATTAGATGATGATAATATAATCATCCATGAAATAAAAATGCACATGCAATAAGGTTTATGCATGTTTAAGTTTTGAATAAAATAAGAAGTTTGGTGCTAGTACAAGGGGTTTTGATTCAAGACAATTAACTAGAAACTAGTGGGAAAGGTTGTGTATAAGTTTTGATTTGGCAAAAAGTCAAGGTTTTGGTGTTTTGGTTGGTTCGAGGCTACGGCTAAAGAACAAAGGGGACGAGACGAAATTTTATCAAGTCCGATCTGGCTTCGTATAGCATTGTAAGCATATCTAATACTAGTGCTATTTTTATTTTTATTCGATTGATTCTTGGTAATTGCATGTGATGAAATTCGAGAGATCTTGCGTCGTCTACTTTAGATTTTGTTATTGGTTGATAGAGCGAATTGGATATTGTTTATAAACTATTTTAGATGCGTCGTGAATGGATTTTTGGGTCGAAAATGGATTTTGGCGCGTTTTGTAGCGTGCAAATCTGGGCAGAAACTTTGACATGGAAAACGAGGCACGAGATTTTGAAAAATCTAATTTTTGTTTGAAGAAATATGATAGAGTTTATTCTCACGATCGTTTTGATATAAAATGGAGCTTCTAACTCCTAATAACGAAGAATCTAGAGCGAAATCGAGATATACACTTTAAGCTAGAAAATAAAGTCACTTGTAATAAATATTAAAAGCTGGCAGAATATAAATTGTCCGATTTGAGCACTTTCAAGTCCGTTTTAGCCTTCCGGCGAAACACGAAAGTTGTTCGGAATGTCGGTTTACTTTGCCACGAGGTTTGTTAGTTTTAAAATCGCATGATAACGGGTCAAAACTGAAAGTCAAATCTCTGCACTATATTAAAAATAGGGTTAAGTACATTTTTGGACCTTGTGTTTGAACAAGATTTCAATTTTGGTCCAAAATTCAAAAAAGTTTTGTTTTGGGTCCGAATTTCAAGTTTCGTTTCACTTTTGGTCCACTTTTGACGATTCCGTTAACTGAGTCAGCTGGAAGCTACATGTGCATATCACATGAGGGTAGATTCGTCTTTCCATGTTTTATTAAATTGGTTATTTATTAAAGTAACACTCCACTCATCCTCTCCCTCTCCATTACAACGTAATTTCATCCCCAAAAAAAACACACGTACACGCACACACCTAAGAACCCTAAACAATTTGACATGGTAAGGTGCAACAAATGCGACTCAATAGGAGTGATTCGTACTTCATGGACATCAGAGAACCCAGGAAGACGATTCTATTGTTGTTCTAAAAGGGTAAGGTATTGATTAATTTAATCTAATTTTGTAATTATTTTCGATTTGATATGAATTTTCAATTTTAAAATTGTTAAGGTTCAAATCATGGTTTTATTGATTGGTATGATGAAGAGACTTATCAATGTTCTGTGCTTATAATTAAGCAGTTAGAAGATGAAGTTGCTGACATTCGTGCAAAAAAAGGAAGGATAAAGATGATGTTGATTTGTAGTTGGGTCTTTTTCATACTATTTTATCTAGTTAACTGATGTAATGTTCAAGTTAGTTGGGAAGTTATAGTTTTAATTGTGCGTGTACGCTACTATTCGTTCGTACTTATTGTATAGTAATCGACGGACATAAACTTATAGGTAGCGTGTTGAGTTACGTTGACGAGCCGTTCTTTGGATTGTTTAGTTTTTTTGATCTTGGCTTTGATTCAAGGTGAGTTCATAGCCTCGCTTTTGAATGTTTTTTACAAACCCGCGACAGGGGGATAGACATGTTGTTTTGAAAGTATTGATCGCAATGTGTTTTGATCTGTTTGATCTGATTCATGCGTATGAGTGTTTTTGCCTTTGATGTGTATCTCGTTTATACCTGAGGAGGGTTAAAGCTGAAATGCATTTAAATAGATGTCTATTGGGTTTGACCAAACCGCTGTCCGGGGTTAGTGAATGCTCTGAGAGGTGAGGATCCCTGTTAGTGGGAATTCTTGTCTTGAGAGAACAGGTGGGGTTCATAGTTACTATTAACTACACGGGGTCCACTTATTTGTCTATCATAGATAAATTGTGTTAAAGCGTCTCGGTAAACGGGCTCTGTGTGGAAATCATGATTACTTGCCTATGCAAGAGATGTTATAGTGTTTTGTGGAACCAAACATGCGTTCTGACTGTTATTTGTAAACTCTATGAATTGACTTAACATTTTGTTTATGTTTTTAAGCAAGTATCTCAAGTTTAGATGTTGTTGATGGCTTGGATGGGACAGAACGCGGATATCAAAGACTGTGTCTCGGTGAAATATTTTGTATAATCAAACAAGGAGGATGTTTTTAGAAAAGAAGTCGCGTCATGACTTTTGAAAATGAGATCTCTAAAGTTATTTGGGACCTATGAAACTCTGATTTTTCTCATATAAATAAAATAAATTTTGTTTTATAAACGTATCATTTGAACGCTTACTGGGACTCGTGTGCATGTATTATGAAGTAGCACCCTAAATGTTGTATTCCGCTGCGTATCGTATTTTGAGGGTGTTACACTCCACGATTATAATATTCCAGAATATTCATCAACCGCCTACCATTTACGCGTTTATCGATAATACTTCTGGTACGTCGTTTTATGTATTCTAGTCCATGGATGTCTTTGTGAAGTTATGGCACGGATACGCCGTATCTTCTTGATGGATACGGCTTATTGATGTAAAACCAGTTGGTTCTTCTTCGTAGACCAAAGTATTATATACGGCGTATCGTTGAGGTGATACGACGTATTCTTCAAAGTCAGTCAATGCTCTTTTAGTTCGTCAAGTCTTGGATGCGGCGTATGCTTCTAGAATGATACGTCGTATAAGTTTTCAGATCAGTAGACTTTCTCGAACTCTTTCGTTTTTTACGCGCAAATTCGTGCGCTCTTTTATATAATCTTCACTATTGCTCGATACTTACTGCAAATCAACTAATATAAACAATTAAGTACTAATTCATGCATAACTAATGTTAAACGAGCAATAAAGACGGGATAAATGATGCTATAAAATAGACGTTATTTGATGTCATCAGTCATCCCGACGATTTTGTAGATTCATACTTTCCTAATCATGTATATCGTCTTAAGAAAGCTCTGTCTGGTCTCAAACAAGCCCCAAAAGCCTGGTATGACAAGCTCTCCTCATTCTTAATCGAACACCATTTTACAAAAGGTGTTGTCGATCTGACATTGTTCACAAGAAGACACGGGAATGCCATTTTACTTGTTCAAATATATGTAGATGACATAATTTTTAGGTCAACAAATCAAGTGTTGTCAAATAGATTTGCGAAACTTATGAAAGATATTTTTGAAATGTCAATGATGGGTGAAATGAAGTACTTTCTAAGACTTCCGGTTCATCAATCCCCCCAAGGAATCTTCATATGTCAATCACAATATACTTTGGATCTTCTTAAGAAACATGTGATGGAAAAATGTTATTCAATTAGTACACTAATGGGTACTGCCAAACTAGATGTAGATTTACAGGGTACCCAAGTCGATTAAACAAAATATCAAAGTATGATCAAGGGACTCATGTATCTCACTACTATTCGACCAGACATTGCCTTTGCAACATTTATATGTGCGAGTTATTAGGCACGCCCTACTGAAAAACACCTCAAAGAAGTCAAACGGATCTTTCGATACCTAAGATAAACCATTAACATGGGTCTATGGTACTCGAAGGACTCCGGGTTTGAACTAATTGCATATTCAGATGCAAATCATGCGTGTATTGATGGTTGCAAAAGCACATCAGGAGGCATACAATTTCTGGGAGAGAAGTTGTCAGTCTGGCGTCCTAAAATAGATAGATTCTGTTACATCTATGTCTTACGCGAAAGCTGAGTAGGTATCTTTGTATGCATGTCTGCAGCACAAGTCACATTTGGATACGGACGCAACTGCTTAACTATGGATTTCGTTACAACAAAATTCCTATGTACTGTGATTCAAAAATCACAATTGCTATATCATGCAATCCGATACAACATTCTCGTACAAAGCACATTAACATCCGATATTATTTTATCAAAGAACATGTTGAAAAAGCTACAATTGAACTTTACTTTGTCAGGACGGAATACCAACTTGCTGATCTATTTACTAAAGCCCTTCCCAAAGAAAGGTTTGAGTACTTAGTTTATAGGACTGGTATGCGATGTATGACTCCAAATGAGTTGAAACGTCTGACAAAGTTATCTTCTTGAATGAAATATCATACATAAAAAACTTTTGCAAATACATTCAAAAACAAAAAAATACAAAATTAAAAAATTAAAATCAACAAAAATATTTTGATTTCTTTTTCAATATGAAAAACAAAATAAAAATTGAAAAATACAAAAAAACACAAAAACATAATTTATAGATGCAAACACATATCTTCTTCGTTTTTATCAGTTTCATGATATTGTTACTAAAAGTGGTTCTTTAAATGCAAAAGAAATGTATCATGAACTGATGGGCAGTAACTCATTCATCAAAAATGAATTGTCACTGCTAAAATATGTGTTTTGTAATCATATTCATTCACAAAAAGAAATCATTTAAAAAAAATCATCATCTTTGAAAAAATCAAGTGTGCTAAAAACTACAAGAATAACAATCTCTTAAATTAATTTTTTAATTAGATATTTATTCAAGAGGGAGCTATAAAATTTTTGATTTATCAAAATCTTCTCAAGTGTGTTCAAAATTGCAAAATTAACTATCTCTCAAATAAGTTCATATTTATTTGATGTGGAGTTATAATATGGGTGTTAAGTCCATTAAATAGAAACGTACTTTCCAAGTTTTACACATCTAGTAAACACACTTGTTTTATTGCTAATATAACCAATATAACTTGTTGTTTTTGGGTCAATTATACTAATATGACCGGAATCATTTCCACGTCATCAAAAAAAGTCCACGTCATTTTTTTTGCTTTTAACTTTTACACCTGGATATTCATTGTTACGGTTGGTAGTGTAATTGGGTACCCATTTACTTTACCCAACCCAGAAACACTTATATACACCCTAATCGATCCATATAACTTCATTTCAATAAAACAAAAAACATATCTTCATCCCCAAATTGAAATAGAACTCAGTGATGCAATCGAAAAGCTAAGACCTGAAATTGAGGATGAGAAAAAATGGTTAGTGGAAGCTCAACAACCAGGACTCATTTTAGGGTCTAAAATTGCAGGTCATCCATGATTTCGAGAGCTTTTCTTAGGCGGTTATCATCTATCATTGAACGGTGCCGATCGATCCCGAGTGTTACATTAAGAGCAAGATTTATTAGATCTGGTGCACCGCTTTTCTTATCTCGGAATACCACAACAAACTCTATCATCGTCATCATCATCGTGATGACGTCATCAAATAGAATTAATTAATAATACTCGTATAAAAAACTATCATATAATTAATTAGATGGATAGAAGCTGAAGGATTGACTGCTTTGATCGATCACGATGCTTTGATTGAAGTGATGAAGTCGATCAATAATTCTCGATATATCGAGTCTGTTTTGAAGGAATGGCGTAAGGAAGTGTTTTCTTGGAGATGGGATTTGAATAAAAGTCAACTCATGAATTGGATTTATATTAAGTTTATGTCATGTAATCTTTTCTATAGTGAGTGACAAATGTATCCTACTTAGCAAAATAAACACGTAGGAAATACCATGTCATTTAAAACATTTTAGAAAATATTAATATTGCTGACGTGTCGGTCAATTTGAATGGATTTCAGTCAAGAATATTTACTATAAAGTTATATATTTGAAAGTTACACTGGTTATATTAGTAATAAAACAAGTGTGTTTACTAGAAGTGTAAAACTTGAAAAATAAGTTTCTATTTAATGGACTTAACCCTTATAATATTTTTCAGTAACTTCATCATCAGAAAATCAAAAAATGAGATCTTAAATGCAAAAATAACAATCTTTTGAACAAATTTGTATCTAAAAAGGAAGAAATTTCAAGTGGATATTTTTTCAAGGGGGAGTTATAATTTGTTTTGTTAAAATAATAGAATTTTAATTGCAAAAATAACTCAAAGGGTTCATTCGGAAAAGTGGTTTAACTCCAAAGGGGAGTTTATGAAAGTTATTTTGGACTTTTAAAGTTTACGAAAGTAAGTAGAGGGACTAAAAGTGACAAAAACTCAAAACTGTTTTCGTAACTATAAAAACCCAAAGGTTTCATACGAAAGCCTATCACTTTCGTACGCAACCTAAGAGCTTTCGTAAATCCTCTCATAACTTTGAGCTTTCGTATCTTTGCAAACAAACGATCTAAATCGTTTTTCGATTCCCTGTGCTTATCAAACGTAATAATAAAAGATTTGATTCGATCCCATATATGTTTAACTGTTTTAATTAACTGTTTCATAGGTTTTAGTTAGATCTAGGGTTTCGTAAAAATAAAATGTTATGATTTTGTAAAATTGATTGAGGCAAAATGCTATTAAGTGTCTTGGGTAATGATTTGTGTTGATGGATCACTGAAAATACCATGATTGGACTGATAATCAATGGGTTTGGTAACCGTCACAGGTTTTGTATGAATGAACATAAAGCTTTCGGACATCAAACTGAACTTAGATTATAATTCTAATGATAATATTGAGCAAAAATCATGAAAAATCATCCAGTATTATCATTTTTATCATTTAAATTGTCATACGAAAGCTGATTCTGAAAATAAGCATAGGTTACGGTTTCATAAATCCTATTGGTTTTGTAAAAATATATTGCGCCAAATCAAACAGTTTCATAAATGTCTAATTGGGCCAATCACAAGGTTTTGTAAAATCTTGTTGGGTTGGATTAATGAGCTTCGTAACACAAAAGGGTTGAAATTTAGGTTTCGGATATCAATTAATAAATTTGGTTAATGGGTTTCGAAAATTCTAAATGGGCTAATACTTTAGGTTACGGATACTCAAATGGACTTAAATGCTAAACAAATGGCATTTAAGAAATCCAATAAAATTGGGCAAATGGTATAGATCACGTCCGGTTACGACCGTTTTTTGAAATTAACAAAATGAGAATTGAGTGATCTACTGACCATCCAATTATCGTATATAAGAATATGATGATTGATCAACTAAGTTTTTCATTCAGTGTTCGATGATAAATGATTTGAGAAAAGAATGAATGATTCAAAATGTCTGTGATCATGTTTCAAGTGAATTCTCATGTCTCCAAAAGCAAATTGCAATGTTTTTAAAAAAAGAACAAAAGAAAAGAGTGTTTCTAAACTGTTCAAAATGGTTTATGACTTATTTTTGAACACAACTGGGTAAATAGTCTAAGTCATGTTCGGTTTTGACTGTTTTCTGCAATGAACAGAATGAGGAGTGAGTGACTTAGTGACCATCCATTTGTTGCTTAATACGTTTGGTTGTATAATCATAATCTTTCAAACATCTTTGAAAACTTGTGATTTTAGATATTTTATTTCAATTTTTCTATCAAAGACTTGTTCTTTTGTGTCAAAAAGTGGTACTCTTTTACTAAAAAGTTTTTTATAAGAATATAAAGTTATACTCTTAGATTTAAAAAAAAATCAATGGTTGTCACCACATGTGTTTTTTTGCCAAACTGGTATTTTTCAAAATCAGAGTATATTTTTATTATTCTTGAAAGAGTATCATTTCACAAATGCTTTTTGGTGAGGAAACTCAAATAGAAAGACAGATAAAATCTATTTGCGAAAAAGCAAATCTAAGTATGCTTGAAAAAGAAATGTAAGAGCATACAAAATGAGTCTAAAAGAATAAGACGAATAAAGCGTATGACATGTGCCCAAAAAAGCAAGAATTGGCACTTGAGAAAGAAAATGATCAGAATATGCTTAAAAAGAATTGCTAAAGCATATAAAAACAGACAGAGTGAAAAGAGACAAAAATGTTATATAAATGTGTATTTCATAACCTTATCTCATTTCACTAATCACTTCATTTCATCATATAGTAATCATCATGGCTCAACAACAACTAATCATTCCTGCTGATCAAATTGCCTTAAAATTTCAAAGAATTGGGAGATGCAATAACTATGTTATGCTCTAAAATATCTCATGCTCACCTGAATGCAAGATTGTGAGACAAATTCTACTTGATCATCCTCTAAGCTATACTCTTACTGCTACTGCTGATGTTCCAGTTATGTACCTACAACAGGACGACAGTTAGCAAAGTTTCTGATACCAAAGACACTATCAAGTTTAAGCTGGACAAACAAAAGATATTTTACACTGTCGATATGTTTCGTGCTACTCTTCATCTGCCACTGGAAACTACAGAAAATCCAATCATCGCACCAGCAACAATGAGGGTCATTGAACCATTTATGCAGACGGTTCGTTATCAAGGAGTTGTTGATAAAGTAAGTGCATTCTACATGAAGTTTCTTGCTCAACCATGGCAGATCATGTTCAAGGTGTTCAACCGTTGTTTGACTACAAGAACATCTAGGCATGATCAAACAAAGATAAACATACTTTAGATCTTCCATGTTGTCGTCAACCGTGTTCATGTTGACTATGCTGCTCTTATATGGTGGGACTTTCTTAACTGAGTACAACAAAATAAAGATGTTATTCAGTATCCTCGCTTCACAAAGCTTATAATTGATGATTTGATGAAGAAGTCTCATTTCATTCCTCAAAGGCTTAAAGAGGATTATCATTCCATCAAGGATGATATTCCATTGGTGAGTGTTTACTCAACGGGGAATGTGATATTTTGAGGGATGCTGATTCTGGATGCATTCTTAACTGATGAAATTCGTGCCACCGATGATTATAAGGAGTATGAGACGGTGTTTGTTAGGGTAGTAGTTCCAACGATTCAACCGCAACCGGTTGTATCTACCCAAGGAACATATAGGAATACACCTAGTGCCCATAGGTCACCTACCCTAACTGCTACTAGTCGTCAGCAAAAGAAGAGAAAGAATGTTGCTGGAGAAACAAGTTCATCAAGAAAATCACTTAAAGTTACCATCAAGCAGAAGAAGAAAAGTACTACTCCAATTCCACCTCCTAGTGATGACAGAGAGAGGGATGAAATTGCTAAGGCAACCCTTCTAAGTCTCACAATGCACAAAACCGCTTTAGCTACCGAAGCTCAAGAAAATATAGCTAAAGTACAAGAGAAGTTGGAAGAGGAGGAGATAGAAAAGATGGTCGAAGGTAAAGACGATGAATAATCATATGCCAATGAGTTTGTAGATTCAGTTTTCAATGATGACGATGATTCTGTTACTAAGATAAAGCCCGGGAGTCATAAGGAAAATCCAAAAACTGTTGATGATGATGATGAAGAGAATGAGAATGAAAATGAGAAGAAAGATGATAAGAAGGATGATGAGGAAAAAGACAATAATGATCATATTGATCATACATTGGTCGAAACTCAAGAGACGGGTAGTTTGGAGAATAAGAGAGAGAAGATGCAGACACCAATTCCCACACCACTTAGATCCCCTAGGATAAACTTATCTTCGAATAAGGAATTTTTTTGGAATTAACAGATACTGTATCACCCTCAACTGCCACTACATCCAAAGATCCACACCAGAAAAGACGTATTTCTAGCAAGTACAGTCATCTTCCAGGAGCGCTTCGCAGGATGTGCAAGCGTCAAGGATATATGATCAGGGATATGAAAATAAAGTGTGTGACAAACATCGAATTCTGGAAAGTTCATGGAAAGGTTGATAAAGTTCTCCATGAAATTGTACCTCAAATAGCTGAAAGAGCCACAAATGATTTGATTGAAGGCAACTTGAAAAGAGTTGTGGCTAACACTATCATTCAAGAGCGAGATGCTTTTCAAGCTGAAGTACATGCTGTTATTTCCAAAGAATTTGCTGCACATGCATCCAAGATCATAGAAGAACTTTTCAAGAGTCATATGCAGAACAACGTTATTTAAGTTCATCCTACTACAAGTTCTTCAACTGCTATAACTTCATCAGCTGATCTTCAACAACCGTTGTATTTGAAGATGAAGTCAAATATTCAAGATCAAGCTAATGATCCAGCATTGTGGGACGTGCTTAAGCGTAAGTTTGAAAAGTCTTCTTCCTCAAATACTTCTTGCAGAGATGATGTTTTTCACTCATACCATCAAGATGACCATCACGAGGATGATGCTCCTCTTGAGGGGGAGAAAAGAGAAAAAAACAAAAGACATCCAGAAGTTCAAAATCTACAAGAGGGTCTTCGTCAAAACAACCAGCTAAAGAATCCACAACTTATGTATCCAAGCAACAACAACAATAGGAATGGGATGCATGGGTTGAGGAAACAATTATTGATGAAGATGAGGTAATCCCTGAAGATGTAACTCCTGAGATGATTGATGAATTTCAGAATATTGATAAGCATATTCCAACTATCTATGATCGTGCAAAAATGAAGGCTACTCTTATTGATATGATGAGTAACCCGTTAAGAAATGTTAAAGAGTATGCCTACCACTTGGATCAGTCAACGAATTATATGGAAAATCAGATAGTTTGGGAAAGTATACAAGAGGACATAAGACGATCAAAACCATATGCTCAAGTTTTTATGGTCCTCAAAGGAATCCAAATGAACCTCCAAGGTATCTATACAACAAAGATTTATTTTTCTTAAAGTATGAAAATACTGAGGAGAGGAGCTACATTCTTTCACTTCACAAGATACACGCTGTTTCATTTCTGGAAGAAGATTTGGAAGAAAAGTTAAAAAGATGGGTTAAAAAATAATTCAAGACTTTCAACGAAGAAGCATAGTTATCAATTCAACACTGGAAAGAAAAGTCAGAAACAATCTAGAAGAGTATTTCTCTAATCATAGGATTACTAAAGTTGTCATAGTTACTACTGATCAACATCACTGGCTTGACTTTATGGAGCAGATCATTGTGATGAGAGAAAATGATAAACCATATAGCTTTTCTAAGGCTGACTTCAAGTATCCGAGCAAGAATGATATTTAAGATTTGTATTATCTCTGCCTGAACAAGAAAGTGAATTTTCGTAAGAACAAGTTAATTCTTTGATAACATTCATTAGAAGCTGTGTTATCTGGGAGAGAGTTCATGATTTCTAGTTGGGAATAGAAAGTTACTAGATCAGGGTAAACTTAACCGTACCAACATTGACATTTCCTAGTATTGAAGCTCATGATCCTTACTCTATAGTAGAAAAACCAAATACGGGTTTGATTTACCTAAACAGCAAAGAAGAGAAAAGGGTTATGCATTTGGCTAAGATTGTCAAGTTCTATGATGCAACGCTAGAAAAAGTCTTGAAGGAAGTAAAGCTTAAGATCTTCAAGTCTGAGCCGTGGAAGAAACCACATCTGCTTATATATTGAAAGCATACAAAAGAGAAATAACCAAGCGTCTAAGGCATCGTGTACAGATGAGAATGTGAGAATCATTCTTGAATGGAAGACCAATTCTACCTACGATGAGGCGCCCTTAATAATCAACCCTTAAGGGAAGATTGTTAGGAATAAGGAAAGTGTTTATTATTAAATAGAATATATTGTTATAAAGTCTATCTTGGTCAAACTTAAGTAATATTGACAAAGGTTTGACTAAAGTAGAAAAATAGATAGGACTAGTCAATAAGTATAAATACTCATTAGTAGGTGTATTTATACAAGGTCTTTACATTGTAAACACACACTTCCTCAACCTCTCTTCAATTTTTTTCCTTTCTTAATGAAAACTTTAAAAATGATGAAAAATACTCTCTAGCTCCTCTCTTTTATTCTATCAACTTTCGTATGATACTATAGTGCAAACATGACATATAACAGGTTGCATGTTTGAAGATCTAAGATAATTTCATGAGGTCTTGTCAACAAGTGAGGTGAATTAATTGAATAAGTTATGGTGCAGTAAATCCATATTCCAATATGGAAATACAATATATAAATATCCATGTAAAGGTTCTAAATCCAACAATTCCAGACTTAACTTGTTTAAAAATAACTAGCAGGGTATTCGCGCGTTGCGGCGACGGGTGCCCTGTAACATAATTTTCGACGAACAATATTTTTAATTTTATGTTTTCCTTACAACGACATCCCGAAAAATGACAATTTAAGGTTAGTAACTTTATGTAATTGGTTTTGTTTGATTTGTGTTTTAATTGATTGTAGCTTATTTATATTGTACAATATGAAAATATTGTTGTACTTTTGAGTAAAGGGGTGTTTTTAAAGTAGTATTAATCATGTGTTTTAATGTATTTGTGCATTAAAAGGTTGTAAATCTAGCTTCCTAACTTGTATTGCTATTACTGAAATGTTATTCTTAATTTTTTGGCATTAATAAAGAAAGAAAATGTAATAATATTTATTATTGTTTACATTAAAGGTTATACAATATGTTTTAATAGTTGTATTACTTAAAATTTTTTTGCATTAAGGAAGAAAGATATTCCAATCTATATTTTTAGTTGTTTGCATTAAGGGTTGTAGAGTGTGCTCGAAAAATGTATTACTTAATTTTTTGTAATTAATGAAGAAAGAGATACTAATATCTTTTTATATATAGTATAGATATACTACCAATCATTATAACTAGTAAACTTGTTACATTCATGAATTAAAGCCCGTTTAAAAAGTAGAATTTGGATGGTATTTAGTAGGGGTGGCCATTTCTGACCCGACACAAAACCCGACCTGAAACTGACACGAAAATTAACACGTTCAGGTCGAGTCTAAATAGATTTCGGGTCGTGTTTGGGTCGACCTATCTAACCCGTTTATTAAACAGGTCAGGTTCGGGTTGAGAATAAATTAAATGGGTCGACCTACCAACTCGTTTAAGATTTTTTAAAAAATTAAAAATTGTTTATATTTTATTATACGGGTTAAACGGGTCGACCCACAATCCCGTTTAACCCGTGTAATGTGCAAACTTTTGTATATAAAACGGGTTAAATGGGTCAACCCGAAACCCGTTTACATACTCAACATGTGTAACCTATTTAACCCTCCAACCCAAGTATATATACGGATTAAATGGGTCAGGTTTGGGTTATGTGTAAACAAGTTAGGGTTGACTTACCTGACCTGATTATTTAAATGGGTAAGGTCCGGTCGAGGTTTTCTGACCCGCCAACCTAAATTTCTGATCCCGCTCAACCTTAAATCCCAGGTTGATTGTAGTAGCCGCTTGTCAGTAGGGGTGAGAGCATGAACATGGTCTAGGACCGACCGGACCGGACCGAGAAACCGGCCCAAACCGGACCGACCGGACTGGAGCGAACCTATTTCGGTCCGGTCCTCGGTCCATTATTTTTCTTATTTTCAGTCTTCGGTCCAGTCGGTTTGATCCGATTCGATCATTCAAAAAACCCTGCAATTATGCCTTGTTGGACCGGACCGGATCGAAGACCAAACCGGACCGAACCATTTCGGTTCGATGTTTCGGCTAAGGTCGGTTTCGGTTCGGTCCGGTCCGGTTTTCGAACCGTAAGCACCCCTACCTCTAGTATTTAATGTTCTACTATTCTTTAACATGTGCCTAAGAGTACAACTAGAAAAAACCCTATGTATATTCGGATCTTAAGTTAGGCAAAAGCTATGGGATCAACTCGTGGACCCATAAGATAATGAAATTAAGGCCCAATAAATTTAATGAAAATTTTAGTATAAACTCACTGCCGCTACTTAGAGATTTGAAATCAAAGCACCTCGACTCAAACAATGAGGAACAAAAGTCATCGACCTGCCAAACAAAAGGTAATTTTTTTTAGAGGAATGCAAGAACTAAAAAATGTTTCAAAAATTATGCACATAATGATGTGTGATGTAAACTTGTGAATGCATAGAGAATTCAAAAGTAAATTTGAGAATGTTGCTAATTATATGACACACCGTTTAGGGAAAAAATTTGTGTCAATTGTTCATGGTTCTAGCATTTTAAATTTTTTTTAACATGTAATTTTCAATGTTTTTCACTAAATGATTCGTGGCTTCGTTCAGTTGCTTCTTGTTATATTTAGTCTTTATCATTAGCCGTAATAGTGTCCTATTTTACTTTGTATTCTTAGCCGTCATAGAGTCCTAGTTGGATTCTACTACCTCCAGCCGTCATAGAGTCATAGTTGGATTCTACTACCTCCCCCTCATCTCTATAAAAGGAGGTGAGGGGGGAAGAGACGATGTACATCATTCTTTCAAGTTCATTCGA
>BQNB010072670.1:0-32362 GCA_026074375.1 Tanacetum coccineum
GGATACCATTGGTTAAGGTTCGCAGGAACTCTAGGCGGGGCCCTGAGTTCACCTGGGAACGTGAAGATTCGTTCAAACAAAAATACCCACAACTCTTCACAAACTGGACTTCGTCATCCACTACAAGGTCTTAAACTTTGTGGACAAAGCTCTTTTAACGGGTGGAGACTGTAACATTTCTCAATTTCAGGTCATTTTACGACTCCTATTATTTGTCACTATTTATTTTGGTCCGATACGCGTTTACTTTTAATTTTACTTTTGAGCTAAATCGCGTAGACTAGAAATAACCAATTAATGTAAACGGTCATCAAATAAATTAAGGTTTACATCAACCAAGTAAGAAATAATTATTAAGAAGATAATTATGTAAAAGGGTTACGTTTCGCAATAAAATACATTTAGACATACCTTGGAAATACCTTACCAAGACTCAAACCAATACCCACTTTTATAACCTCAACACAAAATTTAATCAATTGTTGTGTCAAATGCCACTAGGGGCCGGTTACACACACACATACACCTAAGAAATCCTTAAAAATCTCCTAATGATTCTTACAAGTACATGTACATCCCCTAGTTAATTAATGATAGTCCTAATTGTTCCCACTAAGCATTTACACAATGGACAAAGACCAATTGGCTTTCCTTTTGCCCTCTTGGTTTCGGCAACATGCATGTACATATCTAAATCCTTAAGATTTCCTAATCTAGCTAAATCTTGTACATCACTTGGCTAATTAAAACTTGTACTAGGGTGGTTTAACAAAACAATGTGTAGTTAACTAGAAAATTGCAAAACCACTAGGATTAGAGTCGGTTTAGTTTTGGTTATGTAACTAGAAGAGTAACTAGCTTCCTTGCCTATAAATATACATTCATATCTCACCATTTGACACTCTTGTTAACTCACACACACCTCAAACTCTCTCTTCTCTTGTTCGGGATACAAGCCGCAAGCAAACACCTCCCACTTCATTTTATTCGAACCTATAAGCACTAAGGTTATCATACAAGAGTTATACGAGCTAAGGATTTGTATACTACACGTCCACTCCTCCATCTAAAAGCTATAGGACCATTGTAAGTCACAACAACACTTTACATTTTGTAATATCATTTCCTTTTGAATTTTTAGACGTATGTCGCGATATATATAAAGTGTACGTGCCTAATGTGGCGTAGGTTTTCATTTGTGTGGGCGAGGACTCATTTAAAACACACGTACAATGATGGTTAGTGACAAACTAGTGACTTCGACGTAAACAATAACCCTAGGCACGAAACTATAAGAAAACTATACGTAAACTTTCGAAGAAAGTATAACGATGTGGCCTAGGAACATATACGCGAGACAAATAAACGTTTGCATGCAAGGTACGACGAAGAAATACGTTAAATGAACCATTGATATCACTAGGGTAAGTTTTCGAACCATATGTTGCTAGAAAATACCAACGGACCACAAATGGGCCTTGGTTAATCCAACCCGCCCGTATTTGGGCCCAACAGGCCCAATAGCTTCTGTTTCGAGACCCGTAGCTTATAGATAAGCTCACTTAAGCTTATCAAGGGCTTATAGAGTTCTTAAACTCATTTAGAACACACGAAATGCAAAGGAAACCTTAACGGGCCGAGAACGGGCCCATTATACCCAAACAGGCCCAACAAACCCTCGTGTAATAAACTACGGTTTATCAATAAGCCATTCAAGCTTATTCATAAGTTAGGAGTACTCATTTAATCGACTTAGGCCTTGTGTTTCCATTTGAAATCAACTCAAACCCTTATCGGGCTTACTAGCCCACGAATGAGCCCAATTCGAGCAATTAAGCTCACGATAAGCTCGGACAGCTTATTGGTGGACTTAATGAGCTTAATGGACTTAATTACACTTAATGGACCCAAATGGACCCAACCGAAAGTCTAAAACACTCTTCGGGCCTTAAATGGGCCCAACGGCCCACTAACTAGTGCTTATTTGCTTATTGGGATAAACTGAAATAAAACATACCAAAGTGTACTCGATAAGAATGAGTAATAAGCTAAAATAACCATAAGAACCAAGTTAAAAAGGTGTAACTGGTTGAGCTATTTGGGCTCAGAGCCTAATATGCTTCTAATATACTCCAATAAGCTCCTTGCGCATATTTACACTTAACAAACCCATACCAACTTATTGAGGCTTTTTTACACGTTAAAACCCTATGGACCTTTAAAACGCTAAAAACGAGCTTAACGGGGACCCAAATTTAAGCCGAAAGAAACAGTTTTGATAAAATTTTGGACTTAACAAAATGAAATGCCACTTGTTGGGATTTATTTGGAGTTAAAATGCAATTTTTACAAGTCGAGGGACTAAAAATGTAAATTCACGAACTTGAGGGTTAAATTGTCATTTTCGGATATTAAATAAGGTGAGGGACTGCTTTTTGAAACATTCTGTCTGAACCAGGGAATTGAAGTATAACTATAAAGCCTAAAGTTACATTTTTGTAGTAACTTAAGGGACTAATTATGAATTACGGAAACTAAGCGTTTAAAGTATAACTTTATTATTTATAACCTAGGGACTAAAGGGTAATATCTAGAAACTTAAGGGTATATTTGTGAACAAAAGTGAATTGATAAAACACTTAACAAATCGATCGAATATTAAGATATTCGGACATTAAACGGGTTTAATTAACGACTTAATAAGTAAGTATATTTATTTCACGTTCCCCGAGAACCATCGAAATTATAAATACAATAAATCATGTGCACCACCACACAAGTGATAACAGTATATATAAACTTGAAAGGAATTTTATCTTATACAATGAGTTCGTTTAGCCTAAATTGTAGACTAAGACTTACCGGTATTTACTATGTAGTTGACGTGTGATTCATGCTGTACTTGGATATTAATTATTCTTCAGAGAACTACCGTTTTAAGGTGAGTTCATAGCCCTCAGTTTTATAAGTTATTTAAATATTTACATCTTTGGGGTGAGAACAAATGCTTTGTTTATAAATGGACGCAAGTGTAACATTTTACACAATGATCTCGTGTTGCCTAAGTAGAGCGATAACCCACCTAACCCTGTTTTATCATGAATTGCAATACTGGATTGTAAGCGCGAATGTTTATGAGTAGAATCTATTTGGGATTGACATCCCGTTCGGGTGACTAGCTATCACCGGGAACGAACGTTGTAACATGTCAAATTTGGAATGTTTCAGGTTAGAACATCATTCATGGGCATTCATTGGCAAATTATTGCATTCATACATATGTCGAGCTTCAGTGTCATGAGCTTAGGAAAACGTAATTACTTTTTATGATGTTTGCATTTGTTGCTTAATCATACACTTGGAAATCTTGCGGTCCTACTATTGATTTACATAAACCTATGAATTCACCAACTTTATGTTGACGTTTTAAGCATGTTTTTCAGGTCAATAAGGCACGAGGTGCGATGATACATTGGAAGTCAATAATTGAAGAGTCAACACATAAGATTTTGGGTCTTATTACATTTTGGGGACAATTGTTATAAACCGAAATCTTTATTTATATTGTTGAACAATTTGAAGCCATGGGCTTATGTAACAAACAAGTATTTTGTTAATCCAATGTATCTTTTTCAAATGACACGTTTAGTAGTCGTTCTCAGATCTTGTGCTATTGATCCATAAATGTAACACCCTCGGATATTCAAACATTCCGCTGCGTGCTCAGATTTGAGGGTGTTACATAAGTGTCCGGGATAGCTCTCCATATAGCAATGCATATAGGTGGAACAAATAGGATCACTAATAACGTCCTGCTTGCCTCGAT
Organism: Tanacetum coccineum; assembly: GCA_026074375.1. NCBI lineage: Eukaryota > Viridiplantae > Streptophyta > Magnoliopsida > Asterales > Asteraceae > Tanacetum > Tanacetum coccineum. Next base: position 3,827 of record BQNB010072670.1, read on the forward strand.
TGAACTAGTTGTACCATTGTAGGTGGTGGCTTAGTACTAACTTATAAGTTTTGATCATTGGTATAGTTTGGATTGTGGACTACCACCTAACACAAATTACCATTAAGCAATAAGTGGGTAAAGTCTCTATGAGCTAGGGTTAGTATGACACACACCGTGTTGTCCTCTAGATGAATTATTGTAACACCCCCAAATTGGATCGCAACGGAATATAGGTCGGAGAGTGTTACTTCATAGATCAATAGCACAAGATATATATAAGAACGACCATTAAATGTCATTTAAAACCGACACATTAGATTTAGAAAATTGTTTGTTACAAAAGCCCGATGCTTCACTTGTTGATTGTTCAAAATACAAAGATTTTAGTCCATAAAAAATATATCCCCAAAATGTAATGCAACCAAATCTTTAATGCACATGACTTCCAAAATATAACTACCAATGTATCCCTTGTCTTGTACCTCATTGACCTCCTGAGAAAACATGTTTTAAAACGTCAACAATAATGTTGGTGAACTCATGGGTTTGTAAAATGTATAATGTTAGACCATAAGATTTCCCAAGTGTATGATAATGCAACAAATGCAAACATCACAAAAATGTAATTACGTTTCCCTAAGCTTATGATAGTGAAGCTCGACATAAATGAATTGCAATATAAATTACCAACATTACCCATGATGATGTTCTAACCCGCAACATCCCAAATCCGACATGGTATACGTTCATTTGTCCAGTGATAGCTAATCACCCAAACGGGGATGTCAATCCCAAATAGATCTATTCATAACATTCGCGCTCACATAGTAATTGACAGTTTATGATTGTGGGCTCAGAGGGTTATCGCTACTTAGACAAACACGTAATCATAATGTAAAAATGTCAACTTATGTCCAATTGTAAAATCATGCATGTTTCTCACCCCAAAACTTGTAAATCATTATCAATGTAAAACGTGGGGCTATGAACTCACCTCAAGTAAATGAATCAACAAAATATATCAAATGCGTGAAAAACGTCATGTTAGTGTTCGAGTGCAACCTAAATAATTATAGGTCGTATGAGTACTAAGTACTTTGAATAACTAATACCATATATAATTCTATATAGCTACATCACCATCTAATTGTAATTGAGAAATAATATTTATAAAGTTAAAATGTTTATAAATATTACCTTAGTAAAAATGTCGTAACTTTCTCGTTTTAAGTCCGTTTTGTACGTTCTTTATGTCCATGCTTTCGTATTATAAAGATATATCAAAATATTACATTTTAATATTTTTAACTCTCTGGTGAACAGTGACTTTTACTGTTCATACACTTTATAAAATTATTTTTATAAATTTAATTATCGTAATTCTCGTAAAAGTCATATCTTATTCGTTTTAACTCCGATTTTAATGATTATTTCGAGCACGTCTTCGTAATTAAAAGTTTTATCTAACTAAGATATTTTCCAAAAAGTTTCTAAGATGAATAGTATTTATTTTAAAAAATTATTTTTATAAAAGTATTTATTATCGTGAACATGAAAAATCCATAACTCCTTTGTTATTAATCAAATAATTATGATTCTTAATGTTTTCGAATCCTAAAAATATGTACATTATGTGAAAAATAATCATATATTTTTATTAGATGTGGAAAATAATAAGTTTCTATAAAATTGTTTTTATAAAAGCTTTTATTATCGTAAACTTGCAAATGGCGTATCTTCTTTGTTATAGCTTGGATTTTCGAGTTCTCTATATGCCTACGATCGTCATGACATGTAGTATTTTCATAAAATATAAAATAAATACTTTAATTTCGAATTTAAAATAGTAACTTTTGATCATTTAGTTAAAATGTGTATAAAAATTGTTTTTATAAGATCGTAGCTTAGTTAAATTGTTACAAGTCCTCTATAATACTTTATAACACAAGTCTCATATATTTTAGGTTCTTTAGTCCATCATTTGTTCAAGTAATGTCCATGATAACAAGTCCTTACATTCACATTTACTTATAAATTTAATAAGTAAACTTTTAAGCAACTAGTTTATATATACTTTTTATAAATTAAACCATACTTGTTTAAGGTTTATACTTCCATCCCAACATGTTCTTAACATTAATATAGCATATGAAAAAGTATATCAAGCCATGATCAAGAGTAAAAATCCATTTTACATGTTAATATGTTTCCTAGATGTTGATTACTATATAAACATCATATACACATAAAATCACAAATGTAAAGAATGTAGGGTTTTTAAATGACCTTAAAATGAAGTAGGATAAAGAGTGAAAAGTTCTAAATCCTAGTTTAGAATCAAAAGCCAAGCTTCCAAGACTAGAAAACCCTAATCTTTCCAAGAAACCCTAATCTTAACTTTCTTGATTAAACCCTTGTAAATGTTAAACCAAGCCTTCAATATACCTTAGAATGCCTTAGATATGATGTTAAAATACTTAAATACTTGGTAAATAAAATTGTATGGATTATTTATTGGTGTTGTATGAATGTCGTGGGCTAGGGAGGAGCAAAAGAGAGAAATGAGTAAAGTTTTGCTTAAGTAAATGAGAAGTGTGATATCTCTTACTAGTTAGCATGTATTTATACTCCAAGAGTTAGTCAGGTTGCTAGTTGAAAGTCTAAGATCACTAGAAACAAAGGGAGTGAATTAAGGAGAAAACTTAGTCATATTACTAGTCATGGTACATAAGCATAATGAGTTCTATGTTGTACAAGACTTTAGCTGGTTCATTGTGTGCTCAATGTCCCCTTGGGACTATATTGTTGTCCAAAATTTTAGGGGGGGGGGGGGAGGGACTAAGATGAGTTTTGATATCTTGGTGTTGATTATTTTATGCGAAAACAATTTGTAGATGTAAATGTGTAAAACTTAAGTCGAGAAATAATATTTTGTAAAGTGTATGTTTTTTGGTTTAATTCTTATACATAAAATAAATTCGGATATAATGAATAATATGGGTGAAGTTTTATAAAACATTGAGCATTGGGTATAATAATGGGTATTTGTTGAAGCGTAGATAAGTTTTGGTGGTTCCGTGAATGCCTAAATATATTTTATCACGAAACCTAAACACTTTACGTAACCAACTAAAATAAAATGTGCAAAGTTAATAATTATCCTTTAAATCATTATCTAACACTTGCTTGACATAAACTTTTAATTGTTTGATGCGCGTTTACATTGATTGATAATTTTTAGTTTACGTGATTTAACTTAACGATTAAAATTAAAAGCCAACGCGTACGAGACTAAAAATAAACAGTGAATAAATGACGTCTTAAAATGAACTAAAAACACGGGGTGTTATAATTATAATCAATATGTCAGGATGCTTTAATTGTGACAGAAATAATGTGTCTAGGTCTTAGGATGAAGTCCCGCCTAAGTCTTAAGAATGATATGCCACCTCGAGTTAAGTAATCATTGCACTGAATAAATAAACCAACCTCTAATCGGATTAATAATGGCTAATACAGTTTTCTATCATAAGGCTTAACCGCTCTTTTATCTTTTGTTAATTTGATTGCATGGGTTAAAGTGTATTGAATTGATTGTAGTCACCACCAAACCCGTGCCAGTCACCTAGGCTGAACCCCCCCTTGTTTACCTGTTAGAATTAGGATTAGAACTTACATATGATTAGCATAGGTTTGACTTATATTAGAATTAACTTAGATTAGTAAACCAAAATATTAATAAATTGAAAGATTTAACCTCGCTTTAAGTGTTCGACAACCTACTTACCACGAATCTACCACTGACCGGGTACATTGCCCGTTAAAGTATTGTTTTTGGTTAAGACGGAAAAATATAAATTTAAATCTTGAATCATAAAAATATACACCACACAACGACACATCAAACATATTATATGAGAAGTTGATAACCTGTGCTTCTCTTTTGTGTAAACACCATGATTATAATGTCTTTTTTATCATGCAAACTGAACAGAGAAGTTGTTTATAGACTTACTTTCATATCATAGCATATCAATTATTGTTCTACTATCGACATACATGATATTTTGGTATAATTAATATCTTAGGCTAATTAACTGTCTACCCGGAAATCTTGAATCAATATTTTTTAAGATTGCATATGCAAATCATGTGTAAAAATAAATTTAAACAGATGATGAATTAAATGTTGCAGAGCTTTAATTTATGATATCATTAGTCTTCATAAGAAAATTAATCACTACGATAAGCGTAAAATCACTTAACTTACATTAACCTGCTTTGTATAACACCTCGTGTTTTAGGACAATGTACGACGTTAATAAAGTCACAATTTATTTTTAGTATTGTACGCGTTTGTTTTTAATGGAAATCGTTAAGTTAAATCGCGTAAACTAAAAATGATCAGTTAACGTAAACGGGCATTAAGCAAATTATTGTTTACGTCAAACGAGGGTTAAGAAATTATTTTGAGAATAATTATTAATGTTTCACAAGTTACTTTATCGGATACGTGAAAGTGTTTACGTTTCGCGATAAATGACAATTAGGTTTTCCCGGAAACCCTAAAAATTTACGTACGCTTCAACAAATACCTACGTTTATATACAATGATCAAAGTTTATAAAACTTTATGCATATGTATATATTTATACACATCTCATATGATTGTACAAGATAACAAATACTTTACAAAATACCAAGACTTTACAAAGTAAACTTTTATATAAAAACTACACTTTACATTTAATCAAAAGTTTACTTACACTTTTCTTTTATAAATGTGCAAGTAAACATACAAAGTATATAAAATAAGCTAGTGAAACACAAGTCCTTAACTTCATGGGATGATTCCCATTAGAAGGAACCAAGAGACCAAGACTTTAAGCCCTTGGTTCCCTCCTTTCTTGTCCCCTTGAACCCACGGCACACCCCCCCTCCCCCTTTGATTTTTCTAGTCAAACTTTGCAACTACAAATATCTTATAACTCTTCCTATATATATCATGCATGCATAAGAGAAATAACTTACACTTATACACTTAACAAAAATCTTTTCCTTTCTCCCTTTCTCTCCAAAACCCACGGCATATTAAGCAACCATAAGCAATCCATACAAAACTTTTATACAATCCATACAACCCTTTACACATCAATCCTAAGGCACATTAAATCATTTACAAGCCTTGGATTACCATTTGCAAGGATTAAAGAAGAAAAAAGAAGATTAGGGTTTCAAACCTAATCTAGGGTTTATAAGCTTGTAAGCTTTGGTTTTGAATCTAAACACGAGTTTAGCATTCATTTCTCATCTCATACATCATCCCTAAGGTCTTCCTAATTCCTTCATACTTTTATTTCTTATGATTTTATGTGTTATATGTTAAATATGGCTATAATCCACAACCTAAGGACTTTTTAATATGTTAATTGAGTATTTACTTATGTTTATGATTTTATGCACTTATTCTTATGTCATATGGTTATATATATCATGGAAAAATAAATGTAAAAGTATGTTAACCTATGGATTAAGTATAAACATGTTTAGGTTAAATTAGGGTTTTATAAGGTTTCTTAATCTTCACATGTGAAAATAATGGAAAGTAATATAAATAACTTGTTAATCTTTGGCAAATGGAAAATATATGGACTAATGGACATTAATATAAGTATCACATATGTTAATATTAGTTATTAGGGTTCTATAATAAAACTATAGTTGAAAAATTACATAAAATAAGCTTTTTTAAAAAGTATACACTTGGATAATATAGGTGTTGTATAATTTCGACACTTAGACATGAGGTATTGACTTTTTATAAAAAATATAGCTCATGCCGATTCAAAATGATAAGGAAACTCGAAAAAACCGATTCATATAACGAAAAAAGATACGTTAAGGACGTGTTTACGACGTAAATACTTTTATTTTTAAAAACTATTTTTTATAAAAATTACTATTCATTTAGAAAGTTATAGTTTTTAAAAAATCTAATAATGTTATAACTCTTAACTACGAGATCGTTACTCGAAAGAAATCGATGAAAACGGAACTATAACGAAATAAATCTACGTCGTTTACGATAATTTAAAGTTTATAAAAGTAATTTTATAAACTATGAACAGTAAAAAGTACTATTCATCAGCGGGATTAACTTTATAAAATATAATACATCTTTTAATAACAAAGGAACGTCTCAATTTAGCAAGCCCATTGTCCCCCCCTCTTGCTCCGGTTACACAGCCCAAACCAACATCCTTTTATATATTTTTGGTAACTAAACTAAAATTAATCCCTATATAATTCCTAAACTAATTAAAACTTCTTCATAAAACACACACAGATAAAATTTTTGACCCTTCCTTCTCTCCCCCTTATGTTGTTCGATGAGCAGAGAACCCAAAACATAACCATCACCAAAAATCCACCAAACCACTCCCATTCTCTCTTAAAATACCTCTACAATAAACCCTCATCATCCTACATCAATAAGAATCAACATGCATGTGTTTATGAAGTTCTTGATTTTAAAGATTCATCAATTTATAGGGTCTTAATCTTATTAAAGGATATTGGGTTAACAAGGATTAAGTATTAAGTGTGTGTTCAAGATTTGATTAAAGGGAAAGTTAGGGTTTGAGATTTTGAGGTTGTTTGGGTTTTGGCTAAACAAGGAGAACAAGGAGGAGTTTTTATTGATCTTTTACTTCTATCTTATTGTGTTTGTAAGTTAATTTTAAACCCTTTATCATCGATTAATTTCTATACATATTGCATGTGGTTTAATTTTACTTTATATAAGCATGCATGTTCTTAGTTTGTTTGATTTTGGGTTTAATCTTGAACATCATGATTTGATGTGTGATATATGTTATTAGGATATGTTATGGGATTGCAAGTGAATAATTTGTGATTTAGATAAGTTTTGATGGGATTTCTAGATAGTTTTAGGGACTGTTTTCAAATCAGTAGCAAAACATGGATATTCCTAATAATTTTTAGCTTGGAGCCTATGAATAAATTACATGGTTGGATAGATATAGTCTTAAGATTCATGTGGCAAATTGGATGGTTTATCAACTCCTCCGGATGAGGGAGTTATGGCCGTTTTACGATTGCTAGTCAAATCTGGAACATCGTTTGGAAAATGAGTTAAACTCCAGGTTAATATTCTAAAATGTAGGATAGAAAAGCTAATATCAGTAGTATACATCTTAATATAACTTCTCCAAGTAGATTCACTTTAATAGCTATTACAGTTTGGAAAATACATCAAAATTAGTGTTTGGTAGGAAAATTTAAGGATGCTGCCAGGTACAGCAGTTATATGGGTTAATTTCAGCAAATGTTTGGCCTAAGAAGGTTTGTATTATCTGATGGGGTCGTAGAAATAAGTTCAAGGTACAAGTGTCGAATTGGATAGAGCCATATCTCCTCCGGATGAGTGAGATATGACCGATTTACGGAAACTAGTCAGTTCTGAACTACTGTTTGAAAAAGGGATTTAACTCTAGATTTTTGCACTAAAGTGTTGGGTTTTTAAAACATGGTTAAACACTAGAAATCATAAGCTTTCATCTCTCTTTTGATTCAACATTATTGCTATTACAGAATAGGGTTTATGGCCAAAACCGTAAGCGTTAGAAATTCAGTGAACTTTCTGTTTTGAGTTATGATTAGTAAAAAGTCATTTCCTGTGGATTGGTAAATGGTTTGATTAAAAGGCCTAATATTATGGAAACTAGACTTAAGTATATATCCAGGGGTGAAAGCCCCATTCTTGTATCTTTTATAGGTTAAGAGATATGGATTTATAAACTAGCTTCGACGTAATAAACTCTTTTGATCGTGATATTTACTTGGACTAAATCTCCATAACCAAGAGTTGGAGCAAATTGATCATTGACAAAACGAATTATACCTAGATATTTTTCAAAAAAATTACACAACAGCTTTAGATTGCCCGTCATATGCTTTGTGCATCCAGAGTCAACAATGAATAGGATGAGTTGAAAAATCTGCAAGAGAATTAGCACACGATGGAATACATGACAAATTAGATCCTAAAGTATTTGTGAGTTTCAAGACATTAGTCATCCTAGATGCATTATCTATAGCAAAACTAACTCACTTTTGCACATTTTCACTCCTAACTTTAGGCACCCATTTCATTTTTGTCTTAGGAACCCATTTATATCCTAATGGGCATTGTTGTTCTATCCACCATTTCCATGCCTTACTAGTTTTCTTATACAACATCCTATAGTAACTATTGGATTTCTAGATAGTAGACTCTGATGCAACTGTTTTCTTATGAGGTGTTGCAACATATTTGTTCGCTTAACTTTTAGGTTTTCTAGTACTAATAGACACTACTTTAGGCTTCTTAGTTTTAGCATTCATGTCATTCAAGAATTTAGAAACACAAGCATCATGATTCGAATTATACACACATTTTCCATAAGTAGCACAAACAACATTAACATTTGAAGTTCTAGATTATAAACTGTCATTACACGCAGTTACAGACTTTGTTTTATTTGAAATACTAAAAATCCTAGGGTGGTCTTCTACTTTAGTCTTCTTATCCTTCACTTGACTATTGTTTGGCATGACCTTATCTTTCATTTGAGTGCTCCTAAGCTGTGCTCTGCTAACATTAGTTTTGTGAATTACTCCTATAGAGGTAGACACACGAGGATTAGTATTCCTAGAAGTCTGAGGCAAGTGTGGTGCTCTAGTTTGTGATGTCCTAGTGTCAATTTGATACATGCCTGGTTTAATCACATTTGTGTACTTACAACTTGCCTTGATGTTTGAGGCAAAATCTGTGTAGTGACTGATTTTGTTAAACCATCTGACACATTAGTTTTGGGAACTGACTTTGTCTTTGAAAAACTTTTCCTCTCAAGAGAGTCTGAAAAAGGAGTTGGTTTTCCTAAAACTGATGGTTTTAGAATCCTTTGAGCGTTTGGTTGTTGAACAACAGATGGTTTATCAAACTTAGTTTATAACACCCCGTGTTTTAGGGTCATTGACGTCGTTAATAAATCCGCTATGTATTTTTAGTATTGTACGCGTTTGCTTTTAAACCGTAAACGTTAAGTTAAATCGCGTAAGCTAAAAATGATCAATTAATGCAATCGGGCATCAAACAATTAAACGTTTATAACAATCAAGTATTAAATAATTATTTTGAGAATAATTATGGTCTTTGTTTATTTTATTTTTATCGGTTACGTAAAGTGTTTACGTTAAAGTACGTTTAGGCATACCCGGAACAACATTAATTAATCTACACTTCAACAAATGCCTATTATTATTTCCAAAAAATCAAAAAGTTGATAAAACTTTACCACACTATATATATGGGACGCCCCATATATAAGAAATAAAAAAAGACTTATGCATTTTTGCAAGCATACTCTTTAATAACAATACAACTTATACTTTCATTATTTAAAAGTGCAAGTATCTCATTTCTTTCTTTATGCAAACAAATCTAGCTAGATATTTATCCTCATTTCATAGGGATAATCCCTACTATTTGAGGACAAGAAAACATCTCCATTAATGAGCTTAGTACATGAACATATGAAGTTAGTAAGACTTAAGTCAAGTATAGTGATCTTGACTACCTTTTCCCCTTTTTGCTCCATAAGTGCCGTCCCCCCCCCTCCCTTATAACAATTGTACTTTGAAAATACTACATGTGACTAGTTAGGTAAAATTAAAGCACAATGTGCTACAAGTATAACAACTCACCACACAACACTTAAGCAAATCAATCTTTCTTTCTCTCATTTTCCTTATTTGGCCACGGCAAGGATTAAACCACCAAGAAACATCCATACAAATTATTTCACCAATATTACAAACATTCACACATCATATCTAAGCTATACTAAGGTGATTACAAGGCTTGGTTAAACCTTCAAAAGGGTTGAAGCAAGAAAGGAAGCTAGGGTTTTTATTTGGAAAATTAGGGTTTTTATTCCATAATTTCAAGCCAAAGGTTTAAATCATAAGGGTGTGATTTGTTTCCCATTCATCATTCCATCACACTAAGGTTATCTAACACCCTAATCTTTTCATTTTCATGATTATATGTGAATATGATGTTATATAGCAAAATCACCATTAGGTTACTTTTAAACATGTAAAATGTATTTTTACTTGTGATTGTGAATTTGTACACTTATACACATGTTATATGGGTGATATTATGAGGTTATAAATGGATACATAAGTGTTTTACAATCTTGGTTAAGCTTAAAAAGTGTTAATGCAAGATTAGGGTTTTTAAGGATTTACATAAAAAGCTACAAGTAAAAGTGTGTAAATAATTTGTTAATCTTGTAAATCTTATTATCATGGACTTATGAGGACAAAGGATGGACTATTGGACATTATTATATGTATCACATATAATATTTATGGTATAAAATACTTGTGGTAATTTACAAAAGTAAAAAGTACATAAAACAAGCTTTATATAAAAGTATACATATTAAACATAAAGGGGCTGTTTGGATTTCGAATTTCTAACAGTGGGTTTGACCTTTTATAAAAATAATACGTCTCATGACGATTCCAAAAAGGTAAGAAACTCGAAAAACGGATTAATAACGAAAAAGATACGATAAAAACATGATTTACGTTAATACCGGTTTTATAAAATAAACTTTATAAAAGCAAATTATAAAATACTTCTAAAACAAAAAGTTTAGTATTTTTCACAGATTGTACATATTTTTAGGATTCCAAAATGATAAGAATCGTAATTCTTCAATTAATAACGAAAGAGTTATGAATTTCACGAGTTTACGATAATAAAAACTTTTATAAAACTATTTTTATAAAAGTTACTATTCATGACAGAAACATATATTTTTGTAAACCTCATAAATATATAATATTATATATTTATCACATATAATATAACTAAAAACATTATTATATGTATCACATATAATATTTATGGTATAAAATACTTGTGGTAATTTACAAAAGTAAAAAGTATATAAAACGAGCTTTATATAAAAGTATATATATTAAACATAAAGGGTCTGTTTGGATTTCGAATTTCTAACAGTGGGTTTGACCTTTTATAAAAATAATACGTCTCATGACGATTCCAAAAAGGTAAGAAACTCGAAAAACGGATTAATAACGAAAAAGATACGATAAAAACATGATTTACGTTAATACCGTGTATTATAAAATAAACTTTATAAAAGCAAGTTATCAAATACTCTAAAACCAGAAAGTTTAGTATTTTTCACAAGATTGTACATATTTTAGATTTCCAAAATGATAAGAATCGTAATTTTTATTAATAACGAAAGAGTTAAGAATTTACGCGAGTTTACGACAAAAAAACTTGTATAAAACTATTTTATAAAAGTTACTATACATGGACAGAACAAAATTTTTTTTAACCTCAATAAATAATATGACTTTCAATTACAAGAACGTGCTCGAAAGAATCGCTAAAAACGGAGCTATAACGAATAAAATACGACGTTTATGGGTTTTTACGATAACTAAAACTATAAAAATAATTTTATAACTGACGTGAACAGTAAAAATCACTGTTCATCAGAGGATATGAAATACAAAAAATGACATATTTTGATACGTCGTCTTAATACGAAAGCGTGGACATAAGAAACGCAAGAAACGGGTTTAAAACATGGAAGTTATGCCAGTTTTACTAAAACGACAATTATAAACGTTTTCGCTTTATAACAACGATTTTTAAATTATAAATAGATGGTGATGAGCTATATAGGATTGTATACGCTATTAGTTATCGAAGTACATAGTACTTAATAACGACCTACGTTTGATAGGTGCCTTCGATTCGTTGTGACGTCGTTATTTTCACTACTCGATTATTACTCATTCACTTCACTGCTGAGGTGAGTTCATAGCCCCACGTTTTACATGGTTTTGTTTTATAAGTTTTGGGGTGGAAAACATGTATTTGTTTTATAACTGGACACAAGTGGATAATATTTATAATATGATTACGTGTTGCCTAAGTAGCGATAACCCAAGTTGAGCCCATTATTATGAACTGTGAATTACTGGATTGTGAGCGCGAATGTTATGAATAGATCTATTGGGATTGACATCCTCGTTCGGGTGATTAGCTATCACTACACAAACAAACGTATACTATGTCGTATTAGGGATGTTGCGGGTTAGAACATCAATACGGGCAATGTGGGCAATTTTATATTGTTATTTATTTATGTCGAGTTTTAGTGTCATGAGCTTAGGGCAACGTAATTACATTTATATGATGTCTGCATCTGTTGCATTATCATACACTTGAGAAATATTGTGGTCCTACGAAATACGATTTATCAAACCTATGAATTCACCAACATTATTGTTGACGTTTTAAAGTGTTATCCATAACTGTATACGTAACAAGGGACGATCCGGAGGTCGGGGAGGATAGAAATAATAAGTTGCCATTTTATTAGAGAGAGAAAGGAAAGAGTGTGTGTTTTCTAGAGAGAGAAACACCACACACTTATGAGACAAATGTTTTTCCTCACCCCTCCATGGAAGTATGGAGGGGATATATATAGCCCGGGACACGATCTACTTACTACACTTGACATTTCTAGTCCCTGCGTGTCCGACTAATGTAAACTAATGTAATTCCGTATTAGCCAACATATTTTAAGGCTAACAATCTTCCCCCAATATGTGGTCATACAGAATTGCTTACAATGTTCCTAACAAGTACAAATACAACATAATGAAATGACATCCAACGCGCTAGTATAAACTACTTCCCCCTCGAAGTTGACCTGATAACATCAAAGTATCAAAGTACACGTATTCCCCCATGTTGTTTTGAACTCTCGGAAGCAATAATAGACGTGTACGCCCATATACACGAGAAGTTCTTGTCATAAGCAACAATCTTGAAAAAGTCATGAAAGCATATTGAAGAACTTGATAATATTTGCTGAGGACTGTGAAGTATCATTGACGTTCAGTTGCTTTAAATATCCCGTGAGAGTTGCTGATCACATCTCAACCTTATACTCTCTAGCTAACTTACCAACCTCGTATTCTGTCGGCTATTGCTGTGACCACTTGTTGAAGTTAACCCGATATACCAAACTTGAAAATGAAGTAACATTCCCTATATTTGTTACTTAAGCTTGCACTGTTCTAGATTGAAGAACGGTGTAGAGGAAAGCCTCTAAGTACCATATACCCAACATCAAAAGTATAATTAGTACATCACCTCTTAAAATTATCCACATCGGCTTCTGCGTGTGACACTGAGTACTACAAAGTAACTCCTTTAAGTGATAGTTATCTAGGTCCTTCACCGCAACCGCCCCCTTGACTACTGGTAAACTATATAATTCGAGATCTCAATCATAACTGTATACTTCAAGCAAGTCATGCGAATCGATAGATTGGTTTTAAGAAAGGGTAGAAAAATAGAAGGAAGTCTCGATGATGAAATAAGTAGACGCCTTCGTGAAACCTACTTCAATCTCAAATAAGGGATACCAAATAAACTTCGTGATCACTTGACATTTGAATCCAAATCTTTAGCCGTTTTGACGCTTTAGTGAATCTTATTCGGATCGTTTTTAGTGTTATGTATCATGTTTGTTGTGTTGAATGTTATTGAATTAGGACAAATGTTATTTATTAATTGTCGTCAACGAATAAACATTGTCTAGCTCAACTTTGTCATGATATCGTTTATTGTTCTTAATTGATTTGGTTTGAGACAAAACGCAATGAAGAAGAAATTTTGCCAGAGTTTATGTCCAACAAAATGCAATATAGGTCTTTAAGGTAGACAAAACGCAGGAAGCAAATCGCAGTAAGGCACCTTAGACAAAACGCAGTCAATTCTTGAGACAAAACACAACCAAGAAATGAAATGGACAGAGTCTCCCCTAGGCAAAACGCAATAAGGGTCTTCAATTAGGCAAAATGCAATGGCCAAAACACAGAGGCAAAACGCAGAACCAAAACGCAGAGGCAAAACGCAGAACCAAAACGCAGAGGAAAACACGAAACCAAAACGCAATAACCAAAACGCAGAACCAAAACGCAAATCCTAATAAGACAAAACGCAGTACATTGTCCTTTACAAAACGACAAACCGCAGTGTACTTTCTCTGAAGCAAAACGCAAGAAATCTTTCGGCAAATCTCAAGGACAAACCTCAAGGACTATCTTCAAGGACTTATAAACTTCAATTGGACTTAACATACAACCAATCAAACCAACAATCAACTTAATCATACTTGAAACGTCAATTAATTATTCATTCACGGTTTCTTCTTGATTTAGTAAAATCCCGTGAAAGAATTCTATTTCTCGGTCTAATCATAGATCTGTAAAATCCCGTGAACGTTAATTCATTTAAAACCACAATCATTCACTTACATACTTAAGATCCGATATCCATTCACAACATCATCAAAATGTCAAATTCAAATACCAATTTGCAAACTCAACATCAAATTCTCTTCATAATGCAATCATGGAAGCTAGGTATCAAAGATCGTCCACCAATGTTAGCACCAGGTAATTACGTCAGTGGGGAAATCCATAATCACGAGATCATTGACACCAAACCTATCAGGAATCATCCACCTTGTCTCCAAAATCCACATACATGTATTCAAATGGGCAGAGAAGACAGTTCCAGTTGCTGAAGGTAGTTCTGAAACAACTACAGAAAGGTATATGGAGAACTATAAGAATGTTTCACAAGACATACACGATCAATTGAATGCTGAAGCTGAAGCCGTTCATATCATTCTCACAGCGATAGATAACGATATCTACTCCACAGTTGATGCTTGTCCAAATGCATGTGAAATGTGGAAAGCCATTAAAAGGTTGAAACAAGGTGAATCAATCAATGTTCAAGATCTTGAAACCAATTTATATTGGGAGTTTGGAAAATTCACATCACGGGATGGTGAATCACTTGAATCGTATTACTCATGGGTTTTACAAGATGATGAAGTAGCTGTCCGAAAATCCATTTCATGTTACTAATCATTCAATGAATGTAAGTTCATACTTCAACTACAACCAGAATTGAAAAGGTTTGTGACACTTGTTTAAGCAGAGCAAGAGCTGAGACTTGTAAATCCTATCACAAGCTTTATGACATTCTGAAGCAACACCAGAATGAAGTCAATGAGATAAGAGCTGAAAGACTAGCACGTACTGCTAATCCACTTACACTTGTTGCTCAACAACAACCAGTTTACCATCATCAAAACCATCCTACTCAAAACACTTAATATTCCTCCACCAGATCACAAAAATCTACCAGAAACAAAGGAAAAGCAATTATTACCTCTTTTGCTCCTACTTATGATCCAGAAACTGATACGGTTATTGAAGATGATGAAATGTCCAAGGACAAAGAGATTGACAAACTCATGGCTTTAATTTCTCTCTCGTTTAAGAAAATCTACAAACCTAAAAACAACAACCTTCGGACTTCATCAAACTCTAGTAGAGCTAATCAAGATAATTCTCCCAGACTCAACAGAGGCACTGGGTATGATAATCAGAGGGCAGTTAATGTTGTTGGGGCTAGGGAAAATGTAGGTACTCTGGTTGTGCAGAAGTCTGGGATTCAGTATTACAACTACAAGGAATATGTGTAACACCCCCAAATTGGGTCGCAGCGGAATATGGGTCCGGGGCGTGTTACTTCTCAGATCAATAACACAAGATATATATAGAACGACCAAAAAGTCGTTTGAAAATGATACATTGGATTTAACAAAGTAATTGTTACATAAGCCCGAAGCTTAACTTGATCACTTGATCAAAATACAAAGATTTTCAGCCCATGACAAATAACAAAATGAAATGTGACAAAATCTTTAATGCATGACATCCAAATCAAAACCACCAATGTATCCATCGCACCTCGTGCTTATTGATCCCCTGAAAAACATTGCTTTAAAACGTCAACAATAATGTTGGTGAATTCATAGGTTTGATAAATCATATATTGTAGGACCACAAGATCTCCCAAGTGTATGATAATGCAACAGATGCAGATATCATATAAATGTAATTACGTTGCTCTAAGCTCATGACACTGATGCTTGACATGTATGGATGCCAAATTAATGGCCGTTTGCCCGTGGTGATGTTCTAACCCGCAACATCCTATATTCGACATGGTATACGTTCGTTGTTCAGTGATAGCTAATCACCCGAACGGGGTTGTCAAAACCCAATAGATCTATTCATAACATTCGCGCTCGTAATTAACAGTTCATGATAATGGGCTCAGATTGGGTTATCGCTACTTAGGCAACATGTAATCATAATATAAAACTTAACCACTTGTGTCCAGTTGTAAAACATTGCATGTTTTTCACCCCAAAAACTTTGTAAAAACAAAAGCATGTAAAACGTGGGGCTATGAACTCACCTTGAGTTCTGATAATCCAAATATCGCAGATAATGCGTCACGTAAAAGATCGAATGCAACCTAAATTATCATAGGTCGTATAAGTACCGAGTACTTATATTGATAACATTGAACATAATCCTATAGTTGTTACATCGTACTATCGTTCGGGCTATCATAATTAAAGAGGTCATGACATGACGTACGAGGAGTTAGGACACTTTAAATCGTAAATCCAACAACTCGTCGATACGCCATCCGAAGAGGCCTCATTATGAAACTCCCTAGTAATATAGTACTTTGATAACCACATAATATTCTATATAGCTCAATCACCAACTAATGGTTTTGGTAAAATTGTGTTTAATAAGTTAAAACGTTTATAATTACCGTTTTAGTAAAACTAGCATAACTTTTGCGTTTTAAGCCCGATTTTGACGTTTCTTATGCCCATCTTTTCGTATTAGGACGAGTTATCATAATTTGACATTTTTCATATTTTGACCCTCTGGTGAACAGTAACTTTTACTGTTCACATCAGACGTGAGTTTTATAAAAATCGTATTCGTCGTCGTAAAACCCGTAAATGTCGTATTTTATTCGTTATAGCTCCGTTTTTAACGATTCTTTCGAGGACGTTCTCGTTTTTGAAAGTTCTATAATTTTATGAGGTTTACAAAAATATAACTTTCTGTCATGAATAGTAACTTTTATAAAAATAGTTTTATAAAAGTTTTAATTGTCGTAAACTCGCGAAATTCATAACTCATTCGTTATTAATTGAAAAATTACGATTCTTATCATTTTGGAATCCTAAAAATATGTATTATTTATTAAAAATATCAAACTAGCTGTTTGATATAAGTTTTATAAAAGTCATTTTATAAACTCCGTTTAATTAACGTATAACTCGTTTTTAACGTAACTTTTTCGTTATTAATCCGTTTAACAAGTTTCTTACCTTTTCGGAATCGTCGTGAAATGTATTATCTTATAAAAATATAAAATGGATATGTAAAAATTCGAATCTTGGACAGAATGTTTGCTTGAGTTTGTTGAATCCATTTTTGATCTTTTCTTTATACTTTACCACTTTTGTATTTTACCACAAGTCTCATATATCATATATATTATAAATCATACATATATTAAGTGTCCATTGTCCATAGTAGTCCTCATATGTCCAAGTTACCCATGTTAACAAATCCATTAACACACTTTAAAACCATAACTTTACTTAAGTAACCTTAATTTACTAGTTTTGTCAATAATCATTTTTATACATAACCAAAAGTGTAAATCACTTGTGTGACCATTTTAACATGATGTCAACAACATCATAGGATATATAAATGTGTACATTATGATGGCAATAAATAAAAACTTCTCTTTACATGTTAATGATCCTAAATGGTGATTTAAGCTAAATAGAATAATCATATGCATAAAAATGAAAATTATAAGAACATAAAGAGTTCAAGTGGACCTTAAGATGTGAGATGATGATGATGATAAAGTGCTAAACCCTTGTTTAGCCACAAAATCCAAGCTTACACAAAGAAAACCCTAGCTTTCCTTAACAAAACCCTAGTTTTCTTTTACTTGCTTAATACTTGTAAATGGTGATTCAATGGATGGAAACACCTTAGAATGTCTTATAATGGATGTGTATAAGTGTGTATAGGTTGAATAAAATTTTGTATGGATTGTTATAAAAGGGGTGTGTGTGCCGTGACTTATAGAGAGACAAAGGGAGGTGATTTGTGATTTTTACCAAGTGTATAAGCATGTATGTGATCTCTCATCACTAGATACATGTATATAAGGCAAGACTTAGTCAAGGAAACATTCAAGGGAACATGGTATGGTCTAGGGGATGGTTCATGGTCAAAGAAACAAAGCATGGGGTGGTAATAAAGAGGTATGGTGTGGTTTAATGAGGCATGGTGTTCATTTGACCAACATGGAAGAGTTTTGATATGTTACTTGTACAATTGGCAAGAATTTCGGCATATAAGAGATATATATGATATATTTTAGTAACTTTTATGTATTGGGTATAAAAGTGGGTATTTGTTGAAGCGTAGAAAAGTTTTCGTGGTTCCGGGAGTGCCTAAACGCAATTTATCGCGAAACGTATACACTTTACGTATCCGATAAAAATAAAATGAACAAAGTTAATAATTATTCTCAAAATAATTATATAACCCTTGCTTGATGTAAACATTTAATTGTTTGATGCCCGTTTACATTGAACGCTAATTTTTAGCTTACGCGATTTAGCTTAATATTTATGATTTAAAGCAAACGCGTACAATACAAAAGGTACATTGTGGATTTATCGACGTCGTCAATGACTTGAAAACACAGGGTGTTATAACTGATAAGTCAGAAGGTCAAAGTACTGCTAAATAGAAGATCGAAGTACTGCCTGTTTAGTATGAGAAAGTCAAAGTACTGCCGATAATAAAGGAACTTCAAAGGATTATCAGTTAAATAGTTATTATCATGTAACAGTTAATTTAGTGATTAGTATTAATTAGTATTTGTGTCATACAAGGACTGTACACCTACTAGAGTTATCCTTACGTTTATAAAAGGATCTCTAGGAAGGCATGATAGAGACACGAACAACAACAACAAAAAGCATTAGTTAGAAGTATTAGAGATAAGTATTGTATTAGGGATCTGCAAACTTAGGCAGATTCAAGGTGTGGTAATACAAAATTGTTTATGAAATCATTGTGTGTTCTTCTTGATACTGTTAACTAGTTTCCGCATAGTTGATAGTATTATATCAGTGTTTCATTGTTATTGACTTGGATTTATTCAAGGAAGTAACATCCTTTACAGGCTAAAGGTTTATTATACTAAGGTATATCGATCCTACACTCAAGAAAATGGGCTTTTCTACCTAGACAATAGCAATATTAGGGTCATTTAACCTACTCTTTAAAAGCAGTTTATAACACAACCTTCTAGATCTCGTAATTAAAAGCACAGAAAGTATATACTAGCACCTCACATAAGTGTTTGGGATTCTCTATTTCACTTGGGTGTATAATAAATTATAACAACTATGGGAAACGGAAAATAAACACTCATTACCTGTCAAAACATTTAAATTACCATAGGCTTGGTAAAGGATCAAACCTTCACCGCTGGGCGCAAACATTATTCATTACTATCAAAGAGGTCTTTTCAAAGGGTTTTGAGGTGTAGGTGTAAGATAACATTAACAGAAATGAAAGCAAATAGGATACATTTAGGGAGTAACTTTTGGGTGAATTTGGGGTGAAAGGGTTAGCTAATTATTTATATAAATACACGTTGGTTGGGTTGCTAAGCCATGAACTCCGACAAAGACATACAAACTCTACAGAACTCTACATCAATCTCTTTTCTTTTTATTTTCTATTTTTTTCCGAATAACATTACATTACTTGGGGCTTATAGATGCACCACTACACTTGAACTTTTACATACTTTACAAATGAACTATTCTACGACAAAGAAAATAAGCTAGGAACATCATCCCTAAACTTCATGGGATGATTCCTACTTAAGGGAACCAACAAACATAAGCTTTAAAGCCCTTGTTTCCCTCCTCCCTTGTCCCCTTGAACCCACGGCCCAAGATCCCCCCCCCTTTGAATTTCTTGGTCAAACTTTGCAAGTAAATATCTTATAACCTCTTCCTATATATATTTCATGCATGCATATAGTTTACATAGCCATATCTAAACCCCACACGGGCAAAATAACAACATAGCAATCCATTACAAAACTTTTTATAAAAAAACAATCCATACAACCCTTTACACATCAATCCTAAGGCACACTAAATCATTTACAAGCCTTGATCACCATTTGCAAGTATTAAAAAGAAAATGGAAGATTAGGTTTCAAACCTAATCTAAAGTTATAAGCTTGTAAAGCTTTAGTTTTGAGTCAAAACACGGGTTTTAGAATTCCATTTCTCATCTCATACATCATCCTAAGTCTTCCTAATTCCTTCATAACTTTTTATTTATTATGAATTAGTGTTATATGTTAATTATGGCAAATCACCACTCAGGACTTTTAATATGTAAAATGAGTTTCACTTATATTATGATTTATGCACTTTATTCTTAGTCATATGGTTTATATATATCATGGAAAAATGAATGTAAAAGTATGTTAACATATGGTTTAAGTATAAACATGTTTAGGTTAAAAATTAGGGTTTTATAAGGTTACTTAATCTTCACATGTGAAAATAATGGAAAGTAAATTGTTAAACTTGTTACAATGAATTTATAAGGCCTATGGATGATCTTGGACATTATTATAAGTATCACATGTGTTAAAAATAGTTTATTAGGGTTTCCTTAATAAACTACTAAAGAAAATAATATATAAAACAAGGTTTTTATAAAGATATACACTGAATCACATAGGGCTTTTTAAATTCGAATCTCCATACAGTGGGTTTTGTCATAAAATAATAAGAATGACGACTCGTGACATTCCAAAATGATAAAGAAACTTGAAAATACTGATTTTAATAACGAAAAAGATACGTTAATTTAACAGTTTACGACTAAAATACTTTTTATAAAACTATTTTTAAAAAGTTACTATTCATTATAGAAAACTAATAATTTTTAAAACTATCTCTAAAATAGATAAAACTTTTTAATTACGAGATCGTACTTCGAAAGAATCGCTAAAAAAACGGAACTATACAAATAACACTACGACGTTGAACGATAATTATAGTTTTATAAGTAATTTTTAAACTATGAACAGTAAAAAGCCTATCCATCGTGGATTAAACTTTAATAAAATATAAAACATCTTTAATAACCAAAGACGTACTCGAAGGAATCACTAAAATCGGGATTAAAACGAATAAGTTATTACGATTACAAGTTTACTCTAATTAAAACTAAAAACGGTAAACTAGCTGTTGTGAACAGTAAAATTATTATTCACACCAGAATCTTAAAAACTTGAAAATATAAAATCTTAATCACTCGTCTTACTACGAAGACGTGGACGTAAGAAACGCGAGCAACGGATTTAAAACGACCAAATTAGGTCATTTTTACGAAAAGTATATTTATAAACGTTTTCACTTTATAAATATTATTTTACTAAAACGATTAGTTGGTGATTATGCTATATAGAATATTGAGTGGTTATCAAAGTGCTATAATACTAGGGAGTTTCATAATGAGGCCTCTTCGGATGGCGTATCGACGAGTTGTTGGATTTATAATTTAAAGTGTCCTAACTCCTCGTACGTCATGTCATGACCTCTTTAATTATGATAGCCCGAACGATAGTACGATGTAACTACTATAGGATTGTGTTTAATGTTATTAATTAAAGTACTCGGTACTTATACGACCTTAATTTAAATAGGTTGCATCTAAACGTTTTGCGTGACGTTTTATCTGTGATTATTTGGACTAATCTGTACTCAAGATATCTCATAGCCCCACCTTATAGTTTTACTGATTTACTATTATTTGGGGTGAAAACATGCTTTGTTTTATAAATTGGACGCAAGTGGTTAAAGTATATTGATTATGTGTTTGCCTAAGTAGCAATAACCCTCCTGAGCCCATTATCATGAACTGTCAATTGCATAGATGTAGTTGTTAATTGCTTAAGTTAGCGCGGAAAGTAATAAATAGATCTAACTTTGGGATTAAACCTCCCCGTTTGGGTGATCTAAGCTATCAACCGGGAAATGAACGAATGACCAAGTCGACTTGGATGTTGCGGGTTTTACAACATCTGTACGGGCAAAATAACTGCTAAAAATAAGCAAAATATAGGTTGGATCTTCTTGTCATGAGCTTAGTGCAACAGTAATCTGGTTTTGTGATTGTTGGCATATGTTGTAACATCACGGGAAAGTCTTGCGATCCTGCATAATTTAAATACATAAACCTATGAATTCACCAACATTTTTGTTGACGTTTTAAGCAATGTTTTCAGGAGGTCAATAGGCACGAGGTGCCAAGGATGCATTGGATTACATTTTGGATTGCACACTTAAAGATTTATGTGCATCATATTTTGGGAAATGTATTGTTGTCTTTTGTAATATTAAACAATGAACAAGTAAAGCTTTATGCTTTTGTATTATGTCTTATAATTAAATCCAATGTATCAATTTAAACGACTTTTTGTGTCGTTCTTATATATATCTTGTGTTGTTGATCTTGAAGTAACACGCCCCGGATCCTTATTCCGCTGCAACCCATTTTGGGGGTGTTACAGCTTTGGTAATTTTTGGAGTGGATTTGAGTAAGTAAAAGCTCAGTTAAGCTTTAAGAGCTTAACTGAGTTCATAGCTAGCTTATGAGTTATTAAAAGAGCTTAAAGAGCTTATATGAGTATAAAAGAGCTTTTATCAAATCATAGTGCAAATAATGAAAAACAAATTACTTAAATGAAAACAACTTTTATTGATGATATGAAATGAGTACAAACTTTTGAAAAGGAAATTACATTTAACTAAAAGCAATAAGCTGAAATTACATGAAAAATAAGTTAAAATTAAGTTACAAGCTACTATTAAAAACTACTCCTAACTGCTGATGTGAGTGAGGGGAGCTTCTTATTTATAGGCCTGGAGAGAAGGATCTAGACTTGTACACGCTCCTTTTGATCTTGGCCATCAATTCTCTCTAATCATTGGATCCCTTTTCTTAGCCATTTGATCAAAATGAGCACACGGATTGCCAAGCTGGCAATCCCACTTCTTCGGAGTGGTGTGCTTCTTTTGGCTGTGTTTCAGTGTAATATTTCCCGTTTGGTGTGTTTATTTGTAGCCCGCGTGGCATTCCCTTGTCAGAAGTGGCCAATCAAAGCTCTTGGTGACGTCTTCTTAGGCTGAGGTGGAACTTGGTACTTGGTATCTTTGATGCCACATAGATAATTAAAGGGAGATGGGTTTTAACCCTTTTGATTTTAACACAGGGTGAAAGTGGGGAAGATAGGTGAATAGTAACAATATTTCTCGCCCCCCAATTTTATTTTAACATTGTTTGACTGTGGATTTAAATTGGGGTTGACCTGGGCTTTTGAATTTGAGCCATGGTATATTTTTTTAGGCTCGGTTAAAAGGGTTATGGTTATACTTAACGACCATTAGTCATAAGATTTAAAGGACTAATGGTGTTATGTATTTAAGGACTTATGGTGAGATTGATTTAACATTAAGGCTCATTTAGATATTTTCAAGGTTTTGTCATTTTGTGGGTCGACCAA
Organism: Tanacetum coccineum; assembly: GCA_026074375.1. Classification (NCBI taxonomy): domain Eukaryota; kingdom Viridiplantae; phylum Streptophyta; class Magnoliopsida; order Asterales; family Asteraceae; genus Tanacetum; species Tanacetum coccineum. The sequence goes on from BQNB010072670.1 coordinate 27,534, forward strand.
GGTTTGACCATTGTGACTTTAAGTTAAGACCTATAGCTAGAAAAAACTTTCCGGCTCTTGTGCACTCTATCCGTTCTTGTGTTCATTTTTGCCCGGTTTTAACTATTTTCTTGTGATATTTGCAATATTCGTACATACACACCACAAATGACAAAACAAGCAATATACAAGAATAATTTGCACAATTTGATTATTTTAGGGTCATTTCTAGTATAAAACGAATATTTGATTTCTCACATATCAAACCCCCGGTCCTTTAAACAACTCGCCTGACATCATATGCGATCCGACTAAAAGAGCCGAACCATGAGCCTAGAGTCTTAATTTCGAACCAGTAGATCCTAACCTATTGAAAACTGTCACATCGGTATGCGAGCCGACCATGATCCAGTAAACTTTTATCAGTCTTAGATTTATTATTCTTACTATGGGCCTTCTTTTGTAGACTGCCACGATCACAATCAAGCGAACCGACCAAATACAATTAAAACTTTTCATCAGCCCAACCAGTTCCTTATTATTATTTTACCATCCACCCTGTAAACCGACTGTCCACCAATCGGAAATGCGAGCCGACCATGAATCCAGAATTCCTTATTTTTGGCTCGTTATACATTATTATATTAAATACCAAATTTCCAAGACCTGTGCCTTTTTAACTACTAGGCAACGGTAGCGAGCCCGGTCAGGATCGTAGCCATTTCCCCACAACACTGACAAAACCTCGATGTGTACCTTAATTTCACCAGAACTCTACGAAGGGATCTAAACTAAGAATCGCAAAAACCAAAGCAACTTTATTTATTTATCAATAATATAACGTTTATTAAGCCGGTGGGAGCAAAAAGCCCCAATTAACCTCTATGAGCTCTAAAGAGATCCAACTACTCCACGCTTGGCATCTAACTTATATCTAGCTCTATCATTTTTCGTTCTTTGCAAAATTTTAAAGTTTAGCAAACGCTTAGTCTAAAAAGCTAAGGGAAAAGCTAGAGTTAAAAACTCGGTCAAGTCAAAAGCTACCTAGTTCTACGGGCCTACTTATTTCTATATTTTTATATTTTCATCATTTTTCATTTTTTATTTATATATATCATAATAAAACAATAAAATTTTAAAATTTTGGTCAAAACGGGGTTGCGTGGGAACACATATAGGCACAGGTATGATCATATTTCGATAGAAATCCTCCCCCACACTTAGAATGGAACATTGGCCTCAATGTTAAAAAATATCGGGTTTTACCCCCACACTTAGGAATGAAAAAGGCAAATGCAAAAAATTTCAAGTGTGAAAGGGGAAACAAATATATATATATATATATATATATATATATATATATATATATATATATATATATATATATATATATATATATATATATATAGATAAATATATATATATATATAAGATCAGGATTGAGGATTCCAAAATAAGCAGAAGATCGAAGACCGGATGATTGGAGGATTGAAAACAAGCACGGGTCTTCACGATCTTAAGGAATCCTGCAAAAACGGTACCACACACCAAAGAAAGAAGCACGCCCCCACACTTGGGCTATAAAATCACACATTTATTTATTAAGAAAATAGAAAGAAGAAAAGACACGGGTTGCCTCCCGAGAAGCGCTTGTTTTTGTGCGAGTCTCTAGCTTGACTCTCCCCATATCATCGTGATATTAGGGACGAAACATGTGGAAGAGTAAATCTCCATCGGACTTTCATTCAAGATGTTTAGATAAACATTGAAGCACATGAAAGTTCCACTCCGATGAGATACCACCGGCTCTAGAGAATAGCAACTAAAAATGGAGATGTCGGGGTCAAAGATAGTATCTTCACTCCCGGAGGAGAGAAGAAGAAAAGAATCCACCGGATAGGTGAAATAAGGAAGAAAAATTCAGATAACATATGTGAGGGAAAGATAATGGCGATCCTCAAAGGGTAATCTCACATATGTAAGAGAAAAAGTTTTCTCATGAATCCTGGGGTTGAAAACTTTGTCCTCGGTCATCAAATCATCAATTGGAGCATCGTATAAAATCTTCTTCCATTCATTCTCTTTAGATTCCAAATCAAATAAATCATCATTCTCTTCGAGAGGCGGTTCATAGGTGAACCCCTCGAGAATGGAAGCAATGCTAATCTTAGGAGTAGACGGATCACGGTGAAGTAGAAGCTCAATCTCATCAACGTCGCCACCTGGGTCAAAACATTCATCCTCATTAAAAACGGAAAGAGGTGTGACTAGTAAATCCGGCTCATCAAGATTAGAATCATAAGAAGCCTTATTCTCGATGTCCTCTATCACCTCATTAAAAAGAGGATTTACGTCACTAGAGATGTATTCGTCATCGAATTTGAAAAGGGGGTTTGAGTAAATTTTAACATTATCTTCTGGAACGTCCTCAACGGATAGTTACTCGTCACCACTAGAGGTAAAATCATCATTTGAGTTGAATAGAGGGTTAGAGAAAGTCACAAAATTTCCCCCTAAACCATCAAGAGGGGGAGAATCATCACAAAAAGGCAAATCACACTCACTGTCATTGTCAGATGTATCCTCGGACTCACTTGGGATTGGGACAAGATCCTCAACATTAGAATTTATTACTTCGTCTGATTCCTTTTTAGGAATAGTGCTAAGATTCTCATCCCCCATGATGAGAGAGTCCTCGGGCTCCAAAGTCGGTAAGACGGGTGCGATTGCAATAGACGGAGGAATTTGAGAAGTAATTTCATTCAAAGGAATAGTATTCTCCTCGTCATCATCGTCATAATCATAAATAATATTGAAACGTCGTGAAGGCTCGGGAGTATGAGTACTAACATTAGCTGCATGCTTTTATTGATTTAACTTTTCATAAACGGCTTGTAAAGCTTTATGAAGTTACTCCTAAAGTAGCAATTCTCGGTTACTCATTTCTTTAGGAGGTTGATGATCGATGGATGTCTGTGTGGGTTGGTCAAAACCGTAGGAATTAGGATTATAGCAAGGGTTAGACTCAAAGTAATTTTTATTCCTTGGTTGACACTGAAAATTCTCATGAGGTTCCTCACAGTTTTCACAACAAAGTTATTGTTGAGGAAAACTCGGTGAATTATGTGGATAATAATTATCACCAAAGTTTTGATTATAGCTCGGTTCCTGCTCATAGATAAGCGGGAACCGTGGCGGAATATCAAACCCATAGTGAGAATCATTCCCACATAACTCACATGAGTATGTCTCGTACTATGGCTGTAGAGGTGGGTAAGAAAATTTTGGTATTTCATCATAAGAAATGGGATCAGGGATACGGACAAACTCATCTTTGAAACTCACATTGGTACAACGCCAACAATTCTCACCATTAAACGGACCTCCACACCACGAGCACCTCATAAACCAAGACACGTTGATAAAGAATTAAACGATAAAGAGGAAAAAGAAGAAAAGAATTAAACGAAATAAGAGGATAAAAGAGAATATTTTTAGATATTTATAAAGATAATGATAATAATAATAATAAAAAATTGGTATTTTGTAATGTTTATAAAAAAAATAAGAAGAAACATATTTTTGGATTTTTATATTTTTTATAAATACGAAAATAAACTTTCAAAAGAGAAAGGATCTTCAAGGCATCAACTTCAAAACACCACGTAAAAATCGTACAACTCTCCCCGGCAACGGTGCCATTTTGATAAACGTCAAACGCGTGTCGTAATAATATATAGTATTTCTCGTTAGATATGCAAATTGATTGAGGACAAACAATAATCAATCTTCCGAGTGTCGTTTACACGGCGAGAGATGAATTTGAAAATCACGTTTATGTTTGAAATTTAGATGCTCGAATGTCTTTTAATTTTTGGTTTTGGATTTTAATAAGAACTAAAGAAATTAATAAACTAGATTAAACTAATTAACAAGCAAGCGAATCAGACGAAAGATTTAAAAAGAAAAATATGCTTGTCAAGTAAAAGTGAATACATTCTTAAGTGTGAAATTTTCGATCCTAATGATGAACTAATTTTCGTCTAATAAATGAATCCTCAAAACGTTGGCTTAATATTAAATACGACTTTTTATCAAGAAATTAATTGCTAATTTAATGGCCACTTAATCTTACGGCTTTTGCCTGTTCGACTAAATAAAACACTAAACTAAATAATTTTTGCAAATTATTAATCACTAATCACTTATTAAAATTCCATACTTAATTCACTTAACACAAATTTACTTAACAAGCATAAAAGTAAACTACTCGCTACGCATAATGATCAAATAAACAAAGCTAAACATTTTAAACTAAGCTACACTAATATATTGATAAAGTATAGAAAATTGGACCGAATTGAAGAGCCGCAATTAAACTATAACCACCCGATTTAATAAGCTAAAGAAAATAGTCAAATTCTTTCTAGCTTACTAAAGCCTTAAGCTCTACGCCTCATGAGTTGACCGGTACCAAAAACGCAAAACAAACACAAACTGTTAAAGTAATAACAGTTATTACACATTTGCAATTCACTAATACTAACACAGGCCCAAACTAATTCAAATGCAGGCCTAAAAAAATAATACTACAAACCAAACGCAGCCTACTAGCCTAGTTAATCAAATGAAACCTAATCCCAATTCAAATGAGTCCAAAAACACAAACAGTTATTACAATTTAAAATGAGTCCAATTATGAATTTATACAAACTACACCCGGCCCTATAGCGTGAGATAGAAAAATAATTAACAATACTTTGCTAAACCAAATTTCTAATTTTACTAAACCGAATAAGCCAAATCAATCATAAGCTCTTCACAAAACAGCCAACAACAAATAAGCACTT
>BQNB010072671.1:0-32361 GCA_026074375.1 Tanacetum coccineum
GTAGTATTTTAGAATCGATTAGGGTTTGAATATTGGAGACATGAGATCGCCCACACATATGAGAGAAAACTAGGGTTTTTTATTTTCAGTTTAGGGTTTAGGGTTAGGGTTTAGGGTTTAGGGTTTAAGGTTTAGGGTTTATGATTTTAAAAATGCCCAATTATTAACAAGCCGATAATTGGAACATTTTGATGCTCCCCCTCAAATTATGAGGGAATTATATGGTGTTTGAGTACGTTAATTTGATTTTTTTTGAATTTCCTAAGAAATTCTTGAAAATTTATACTCAAACACTATATATGCCTATTTCTAGTCTAAGACTACTTATTTACATATTCACAAGATTTGTAATTACGAGAGAAGGACCTGAAATGGAGCAGGACAAAATATGACAAAGTCATATTGTCCGTTCAAGTAATCTGAAGTCTTCTCCGTATTCTCTCCCACCAACGAACTTTTCCAAGCTCCTCATTAACCTTCTTTCTAACATCAGCTTATCTAGAAGAATCTTGAGCTCCTCAATACGATTTACTTTTCTGCTTCTTGTCTAGAAGAATCTTCTTCCATTCAAACTCTGTGAGTGACGATGCTGCCTCGTATGTATATTTGGGTTGAGAAGAAGATTTAGCCAAGATGACATTCTCAAGTGATTCAGTAATGGTGCTTTGGATCACCGGAGTGGCGTAGTCAGATACTTCCTTTGGTAGAATCTATGAAAGTTGACTATTGACTTCATCTTTGATAATATCTTTTACTGATTTCTCAATGAGATCTATATATCTCTTCTTCTCACCTTGTGCTTTCTTCTCAAATTCTGCAGTGTATGACCGATAAGCCTTCTGAATAGAATCTTCAAGTCTTGTGCTAAGTTGAGCATCTACCATTGCAGGAATTTGTGACTTTATAGTTTCGAGCAGTTGTGCAAAATAATCCACTTGTTTGAGTTGAGAGCTCCTTTTCTAAGACATAAACTCTTTGGTCAAATCCGAATAGGGATGAAAAATCTAGAAGTGCAGGAATTGAGGTTGTAGTCATTTCAGTTGTTGGTGCAAGAGTTGGTGTTGGTGTTGACTGTTGTGGAATAGGAGTGATTGGTGGAATTATCAGAGGAATGGTTGGTACAGCTGCAGTTGAAGTTTCCAGGATTACCATTACATGTATGGTGAGAAAAGATGGAGTCTGAGTACTTGATTCTTCATGACGAACCTTGACATTCATCATGGAAACGACTTCATTATCAACTGGTGGAAAGTTATCCAAGTTAAGAAATTGACTGGCAAAGTCGAATGAAACAGAAGAGCTTTGCATTGGACCTTTAGTCTTCTGTGTGACATGAGCAGCAGTAAGTGTCACATGTGCATCATCTTTGACTTGCTCATATGACTTTTCTTGAGAAACATCATCACGACCAGCATCAGTCATCTTTGCATCTCCTTTCACTTTTTCTTCATGCTTTGCATCTTTCAATCTCACGTTCACATCCTTATACAATTCCTCATACTCTTCATCATCATTAGAGAATTCATAGTTATCTGGAGTACGTACATACTCTTCTTCATATTCTTTTTCCTCATCATCGTTCTGATTAAGATTAGGATTCTCATCTTCATCAGAATCAGCCTTTTCACTATCACTTACTTCATTGTCAACATCAGCATCACTGTCAACATCATCATCATCATTGGTGACATCATCACTATCATCATCATTGCTATTATCATCTTCACTATCTCCCCAAGATTCGTTTTTACTCTCAGACTGGTATTTGGGTACATCGGGAATCCCTGGTATAGTACAAGTTCTTTCATTTATACCAGTTATCTTGTTTTGAGACTCATCAGGAACCTTTGGTTGGGAACCAACTCCATCACCTAAGCCACTTGCATGAAGCTTGTGAGTTTCCTGTTTGCTTTTCTTGAGAGCTTTCTTGAGCTGAGTAGCTTCAAGTAATGCTACATCATAAAGTAAATCTATGCATTTACCTCTATCAACTTTAGCTGGTGCTTTCTTCTTCGACACAAACACACCAGGAGTGTCTCTGATGACAACACATGCTGTTGGCACAGTTGTAGACTCCTTGACAGATTTATTAGCTTGCTTAGGCTTCTTTGCAGGTTCTTCTTCTAAGACATGAGACAGTTTCTTTGAGGGTGAATCAACTTTCTTAAACTTACTTGCTTTCTTGGGAGTAGATTTTCCAGTAGCAAAGTCAAGATAAATCTTATAAGCTTTGGAATCTTTGATGGCTTGATTAATCATCTCTTTTGGAATTAGAGCTCCATACTTCTGATAGTCTTGTGGAAACAAACTTCAATGTACCCAACAAGCTATCATCACGAACTGTGTAAAGATTTATCCTGTTCCTCATAGAGATGCTTTTATCCTTAGAGATGAAATGACTAATGATAACTTTAGTAAATCTTGGGTAGGGCATATTCTCTTTACGTGCGGAACTTATTTCTCTGTTGTCTGCTTGAAACATAAAATCTTCCCACAGTAAAGCAACATAGTCAACATTCTTCTGGTTGAACTAGGGATGAGCATTTAGAACCGAATCCTGATACCGAACCGGAACCGTACCGAAACAGTACCGACTCCCGATATACGGTACGGGACCGGTACCATGAATCCGAGCAAAAAAAATTTGGGACCACTAATTCGGTACCGGTACCAAAACGGGATAGTACCGAAAAATATCCGAATTTTGAGTTGTCATAAGGAAATAACCAAATGTCTCAAAAACGTACTATAACAACCATAGCTTTGTCTCAAATTTAAAAAAAAATAAACCACGTTACTGGTATGGTGAGGAGAGCAGGTGTCTGAGTACTGGTATCTCTTGAAGAACAATCAGATAACTCATCATGGAATTGATTTCAGTGTCAGCTGGTGAAGGGTTATCCAAGTTTAGAAATTGAGTAGAAAAGTCAGATGAGATAGAAGAACTTTGCAATGAAACTTTAGTCTTCTATGTGTTATAAACTATTGTAAGTATTACATGTTCATCATCCTTGACTTGTTCATATGTGGTCTCTTTAGTACCAGCATCAGACTTTTTTGCATCTTCTTTCCCTTCTTCACCATGCTCTACATCTCTCAGCCTCACGTTTACATCTTTATACAATTCCTCATACTCTTCTTCATCATTAGTGAATTCATAGTTATTAGGAGTATGTACATACTCTTCTTCTTCTTCTTCATATTCTTCATCATCATCATCATTCTGATTAAGATTAGGATTCTTATCTTCATTAAAGTCAGTCTTTTCACTATCACTTGCTTCATTATCACCATCAGCATCACTGTAAACATCATCATCATCATTACTGACATCATCACTTTCATCATCATTGTTATCATCATCTTCACTATTTCCTCAAGATTCATTTTCACTCTCAGACTGGTATTTGGGTATATTAGAAACCCCTGGTATAGTACCAGTTCCTTCATTTGTACCAGTTGTCTTGTCTTGTTGCTCATCAGGAACCTTTAGTTGGGAACCTTTAGTTGGGAACCAACTCCATCACCTAAGCCACTTGCATGAAGCTTGTGAGTTTCCTGCTTGCTTTTCTTAAGAGTTTTCTTGAGCTGAGCAACTTCAAGTAATGCTGCTTCAGAAATTAAATCCATGCCTTTACCTCTATCAACTTTAGTTGGTGCTTTCTTCTTCAAAACAAACACACCATGAGTGTCTCCCAACTTATTATTAATAACTCAAATCATCAAATTTAGAATCATCTTGATCATCATCATTGAAAATAATAAATAAACAATAATTATTAGTATATAATGATTATTAATTTATTATTTCTAATTCGCATATATCAGTATACATGGTTACATAAATGATATTGTAATTAGTTTATTTTGTATCTAATTTGTATATATTGATTTTATGTAGAATTTGTTTAAAGAAACCTTAATGTTAAATATTTATGAATCGGATTCGGGTTATTATAATGAACCCTCGAATCGAAATCACTCAAAAATGCACGTTATACCATGTTTTTTGTTGTTGTTATAGGAAGTTATTAGCGTGAAATCTATAATTATGGTTTTATTCTACAAAAAACAGGAAGTATCGGATACGTACCGATTTCCCGGTACGGGGTACCGATACCGATTCTGGTACCCGAATCCCGTTCGATACGGTACCGGTACACCCGTTTCATACTCGGGAAAAAATCGATACCACCAATTCGGTACGGGTTTGGTACCAATCTGGTACCGTGCTCATCCCTAGGTTGAACATTCCCCACAAGATTTGAGCTCTTGAAGGCCTGAGGCTGTCAAGACCTGTGGACTTCCCAAAGATGCACTTATTGATGATAGCAGCAAATGTTCTCCATGGCTGATGTATATGATCTATATGGATCTCAGATAGCATATCACACTTGCCGGTGTACCCGAGTTCCTTGTTAAATGGAACCATCTCTTCTTCGGGAGGAGGTTCAACAAAATCTTGGTTGGGGAGTCTGGGACAGATCTGGAGGATCTCACAAAATACTTCAGTGTAAATTCAGAACTTGTTCTTATCCAGCTTGAACCGGTATGCATCTGTATCTTTGATCTTCTTGATGGTGTTCTAGAATTAATGCATATATACTTTAGGAACTTCAGTAGTGATCAGGAAAGCTAGATAGCATGGAGAGAGTTTAAGAGCATCTAGTGTGACTTGATACGTGGTTTCTCTTTGTGGCTTGCTAAACTCAATTCTCGCGTTGCATTTTTTAATCCTGAGTCGTTTCTTAGGAGCAACCAAAGCGTTGTCAAAAGCAACTTGTTGAGCGGCAACTGGATTCATGTTTCTGCTAAGATTTGTCCAATATAGTTTATATATACAAAACAGATATATATTACTGATTAACAACTTTGATTCATGGGGATAGACTTATAGAAGCAACATATAGACATTAACTAGACACGTTTAACACACATTATCAGGCACTCAATTAAAACAGAGAACGAAGAACAATAATTGGAAAGTTAACTTATTGGGTCAACAAACTAACAATTGGTCAAACACAGTCAATTTAGCAACTTACATATGATATAAAGACGAATTATCCTAAAATAAGTTATCTAGTAAAAAAATTTAGGAAAAAAATCATCTTTAATAATTCTATGAATAAATTGCCCCCTAAAAGACATGTATAAATCGCCCTGTCTAGGAAGAACTGTACAAATCGCCCCCTTTAAAAACAGTGTATAAATCGCCCCTAATATGAATATGCATAAATCACCCCTTATAGGAAAATGTATAAATCGCCCCTTATAGGAAATCGTATAAATCGCCCCTTATATTTGACGTATAAATCACCCCCTATAGGTGAATGTATAAATCGCCCCCTTTGTGTGAGTGTATAAATCGCCCGCTATACCCAGAGTGTATAAATCGCCCCATGTAAATTCAAATAAATACAACTCTTGATTTTAGGCAATTGGAATACACAAACACATGAATCAAACATACATAACCATCATATATCAGTTATAACATGAATTAACCACAAAATTTTTACTTAGAGTGCAAAACGAGTAAATTATCATACATTTTACCTAAGCTCACAAAATTCATATTCAAGACATAGATTTTATTGCTCTAACACTTTCACAAACATACTCCAACACATTTTAAGTATAAACCCGCTAACTTTTTCATGTTTTTCTTTAATCCCCATTTTTTTCAAACACACAAATCAATCAAAACCCCTTTGTATGTTAACCCTATGACAAACTATTTCTAGCGAGTAATCTACACACCCTACCCATCAAAACCTCTTAATCAATTTTGGAATTAGACCACTTTTGATTTTGATGAACCCTAAACCAATTTTTAGTGATTACGATCAAAAATACGTGTTTTCACCTAATTCCTTTTGCATATAAGTTATTTAGATTGTAAGGAACACATTTGTAGTTTACCTCAATGGCTAAAATACACAATTTAATGGTTCTTGAATTTTGTTCGAGTTTTATCAATGGAGGGAAGGAAATATGAGCGTGTTTGTGTTTGTGTGTATAATGAACGCATGTAGGGGGTGTTTGTGTTAGAAACTTTGAGTTTTTGGCATAAATTCCCCCTTAACTCTATATCCCTTTCTCTTTTCCTTTAATAACTTTTCTAAGCATAAATCTAGTTTCATATTTAGCACTTTTAGTCCCTAAAAGTTTAATAAACTAGACTAAGCCTTAAAAATGCTATTAAGACCCTAATGGCATAAACACATAAATAAGTTAAAATTAATTAACATCCTGATAAATCTTATTCCGTTATTGTTTAAAAACCTTTTTCCTTTTATTCCTTGATGATTTTTAAAAAAGATAATTTGACATTTTTTCCCTTCAAACAATGACCCATTTTCTATTTAAAGTGTTGTAGTCGTTGGTTAGGTGGTCAAATGCCTAGAAAAATCATTTTTTGATGAATTACTGAGATGATTATTTTATTTTTTTAAAATCAACACCATAAAATAAGATTTCTCTTATTTTGACAAATAAATGCACTAACACGTACATTAATTTGTATAAAGGAAGCACGGGTTGTGTTGCAAAGTAAACACAAGCCTTTGAATAAATTTGAAGTAATTCATTCCAGAGAAAAATTCATTTCCCGTTGTAAGGTCAAGTTTTCATTTGATCAAAATACTTGCCTTTAAATTAAAGACCGGGTTGCTATCGGAAATAATAGCAAGCCATATGACATGTTTTAAAACATTTTGAACTTCTGCTCGAACTTCATTTACAGCGTCGTATCATTATTGAATGTCATTTCTAAGGCTGTAAATGTTATCGATTTTCAGAAGACGTGTCATGAAAATCTATTTTTGTATTTTTCTAATTTTTTAATTTTGTTTTTTGTTTTCTGGTTTTATATTTTTATATTTTCTTTTTTGAAAAGTTTATATAAAATGAAAAATCTTTTTGGGTTTTTATATTTTCTTATATACATATGATACACATGATATACCATGAGTTACCACCATTACTCGTCCTCTTCCTCTGTCATACATTTTAGCATTTCTGGAGACATGCTTCTCATTCCTAGCTTTTCGATCAAGAAGTTGAATCTTTCTCGTGGCAAGGGTTTGGTGAAGATGTCAGCCAGTTGATATTCAGTCCGAACAAAGTATAGTTCCACTATTCCATTCTCCACTTGCTCCTTTATAAATGGTAGCGTACATCGATGTGCTTGGCTCTTGAGTGTTGAACGTTGTTACAGCATAGAGCAATCGCACTTTTGTTGTCGCGGTACAGAGGAATCTTATTGAATGTAAACCCATAGTCTGTTAGCTGTGATTGCATCTATAGGATTTAAGCACATCACCCAGATAAGGAATATATTCAGCCTTTGTACTCGAGATCGCAGTGCTCTTTTGTTTCTTAGAAGACCAGCTAACAAGTTTATCACTTAAGAATTGAGCGCTTCCTGATGTACAGCGTCTAGTATCCTGACACCCCGCGTGATCTGCGTCTGAATATGCTGTTAGAGACATACCGGTATCCTTCTAATACCATAGACTCATGTTAATGGTACCTTTTAGGTATCAAAAGATCCGCTTAACCGTATTTAAGCGCTTTTCAGTAGGCTTTGCCTGATATCACGCACATAAGCAAACTGCATAAATAAGGTCGGGTCTACTGGACGTCAGATACAAGAGGGAACCAATTCCCCTGTAGATCTTCATCCAATTTATTCTTTTCCACCATAGGTGTGTCTACAGAATCACTAGTCAGCAAACCATATTTTTTAATAATTTCAAAAGCATATTTTGATTGGTTTAGGAAGATACCTCTGGGACTTTGAGAAATTTGTAATCCTAAAAAGAATGACATTTGCCCCATCATCGACATCTTGAACTTAGTGGCCATCAAATTAGCAAACTCATTACACATAGCAGTATTAGTTGATGCAAATATTATATCGTCAACATAAATTTGTACCAATAATAAGTCATTTCTTGCTTTTTTTGTGAATGGGTTGTCTTGATCAACAAATCCTTTTAGTTGAGAAGCATAGACCTCTTCTTTAAGCTCGCCATTTAAGAAAGCCGTTTTAACGTCCATTTGGAAAATCGTCATATTCTTGTTGGCGGCATTTGCTACGAAGATTCGGATGGCCTCTATTCTTGCAACCGGTATAAATGATTCCTCAAAGTTGATTCCCTCCTCTTGCATGAATCCTTGAGAAACTAATCTAGCCTTGTTCTTGAGTACCCTGCCAAATTTTTCAGTCTTGACCTTGTAAATCCACTTTAGTTTGATCAACATGACTTTATCTGGACACGGCACTAATTCCCAAACTTCTAGTCTTTCAAATTCATGAATTTCTTCTTGCTTTGCATCGATACATGATGGTTCGATCATTGCTTGTTTGAAGTTCTTTGGTTCTACAGAAGTTAGGAAGGCATCAAAGTAACACCACATGGCATCAGTTTCGAGTTGCTTTCTCGTGGAGACAAAGCGAGAAGGATCTCTAATCACATTTGCTATTGGATGATCCTTAGTCTATCTACCAAGAAGTTTAAATGGAGTGTGGATGGTCTTACATTAGATGACGATCCTTGAGAAGTCGAGTCTTCATTAATAGATTCATAAAGTGGATCATCATGAAAGTATGGTGTTTTGGTGATTCTTCGACACCTTGAGAAATAATTGGAGAATGTTCTTGTTCTTGTGTTGATGGGATACTTGTTGATGGTGCATCTTGGTCAATTGGCGTAGATACAGGTGAATCGGCTATATCAATAGCTTTTGGTGCAGCAGCCACTAGAACTGGAGAAATAGAACTCGGTGGAGGATTGAAGTATTCATCGAACATGGGTTGGAACAAACGATCCTAATAATCTCTTTTTGGTAGATTACAAGGTTATTGAGGAATAGGGTTTAGAACGAGTCCTGAACTGGATGTTACAAGAGTCATTGATTGAAATCATTAAATCTTGTTATGCATACAAATTAGTGTCTTGAACAGCTGCCTGCTTTGTTTCTTGCAAATATTGAGAATACGGAATGATATTGCTATCACTATGTATCTTATTATTGGAAAAATCAACAACTAGTGTTTGTTCAAAATCCTTCATTGCATGTACACTTTAATTATCCATATCATTATGATAGGTTTTAGAATGAGCTACCTCTGAGATAACATCAGAACCATAGTTGGAAAGATTAGCCATTAGAACTGCCTTTACATTCGAGACATCATTACAGTTAGAATCATAAGCATCACGATCCTCAGTCTGGAAAGCAACAGTGTTTGAAATGGTTTTCTGAGCAGCTTGACCGTCTAGAATGCCAGGATCTGCAAGAAATGCGAGTTACTCTTCATCCAAAATTTGTCCAGCTTCTTGTGATTCAGCTAACATTGCCTTTTTCTTAAACCATGCAGCGTTCCTTGGTCGCTTAGGCTGAGTGCATTGCCTAGCCATGTGACCTTCACCTTGACAATTATAACATTTAACTACCCTTGTCTGTCCTCCTACATTATTTCCCCCAGAACTAGTAGCATTACCGGTATATCCAGTACTAGCATAACTTTGTCCTTGCCTCCCTTGAACTTGTTGCACAGTAACCCTGTCGTCTTGAATGGTGGCCTGGTTTCTCGGATTAGAGGAAGTACAAAGTTGATTGTTTATTGAAGGGAACCTTGAAGAAGCTACAGCTATGAGAAAAGCAATTGCCTTATTGAGACAGGTAATTGGATCATCTCTTTGATTAAACATAGGAACAACAAGACCTGAGTCCATTTGAGGGAACTCAGTCAATGGTTATGTTGAAGATTAAGGTAAGTTGTAAACAATTGGTGGAACAAATTAGGTTTGATAAGACTGATATTGTTATGATGGTGGAACAGATGAATGACTGATTTGTGGTTATTATGGATGAGGTGGTGGATACATTGGTGAGTATGGTTGAGGAGAGTGAACTTGTGGAACCATGTATGTTTGTTGAGGAAACTGTGTAGGATTGTATTGAGAGTGATAGTTGTTAAGTTGAGAAGGTGATTGATGGTAGTTAGCAATAAATGCAAGAGGATCTTGGTATCGTTCACGCATCAAGCGAGTTTCATTTGCATGTATCTCATGTTGTTTGAGATATGAGTACAATTAATCATAGTTTGTTGTATGCAAATCTCTTGCCAACTTCACATCCGTCACAAACTTTCTCCATTCTGGTGGAAGACTGTTCAGAAACTTTGTATTCACTTGAACTGGTCTCATTAACATATTGATAACATTCATGTTATTGATTAGTTGAGAAAATCTCCAGTAGTACTAATATAGTGTTTCACCTTTCACAAATGAAAACTTATTAAACTCGCCATACAATTTACATTCCTTTTTTTGTAATGGCAGTTTCGTCCCTTGCATAAAAAGCTTAACTCTGTCCCATATCTCTTTTGCAACTTTATGATGATTGACAATAGCATACACATCTGGTGGAAGACCTTGAAGAACAATATTGGTAGCTTTGCAATCACAATCAACTTGAAGCTTCTTAGTAGCAAAAAGTTCAGCATAAGTCTTTTTCCTAGTAGTACCATCCTCTTGAACAACAGTAGATCATACAAGTGGACCATTTAGAACTGAGTCAATAATCATTCTCCCGTTCTCCCTATTCTCTATGTAAAATTCCATACGACTTTTCCAAGAGTCATACAAAGATTTTTCCAACATGGGAGGACGATTGTCCGCACCGACAATGATCATAAATTCTGCTAAAGTCATCATTTTGAATTGATTGATTAAATGAGAATAGATAAGTTTTTGATCGTTCAGTGATTAGAGGTTGTTGTGTTAAATTGTTGATTGTTTTAAGTGAATGAGTCTTAAGATTACACGGAATTTTACAATTCTTGATAAAACCGAGAAAATAATTGAATACTTCACGGGATTACAAATCACAGAAAAATTGTATAAATCTCCAAGGCAATATGGTATAAATATCCTAAGGTAAGTGTATAAATCACCTAAGTGTAATGTATAAATCACCTTAAGAAAAATGGTATAAATCGTCGTCTGAAAGTAGTATAAATCACGGTATCAAATAGTATGTATAAATCTCTGGCTTCAAATAACACGTATAAATCACGGTATACAAGTGATGTATAAATTACCGAAACTAGAAACGTATAAATCGCCGTATACAAGTGATGTATAAATCGCCAAAACCAGAAACGTATAAATCATCGTATACAATGAAGTATAAATCGCCTTATACCAACACATATAAATCGCCTGATTTAAATACGTATAAATCACCGAACTTAACACGTACAAATCGCCTGATTTAAAAACATATAAATCGCCATACCAAAAACGAAAACACCACTTTTTCAAATCACTTAAAGACACAATTTTTGACGTTTTTACTTGATTTTTCTTGTACTTCTTGCTATTCTAAGACTAGGAGAACCTTAAAAACACAAACTTTATGGTTTTTAACACAAAATATTTGAAATCAAGATTCTTGTACCAGAAACCCTTTTCAAACCAAAATACACCAAAAAGATGAAGTTTTTTGTGTTTTTCCAAAGATTTTCTTGTACAACTAACCTATACTAAGATAAAAAATAAAGAAAGTTTATAGCTTTATGGTTTTAACCCCACAAAAGATAAAATCCTTTGTATTGGTTCGAACCAAACACACGCCTAAACAAGTAATGAAAAACGCACACAAAACCTAGCTAAACTACTCTATGGCTCTTGATACCAATTGTAGAATATATGTGTTATCTAATCTCACAATGAAATGACAAAGAACTAGAGATAGAAAGTGGAGGGATGAACACTTTTTGAGAGAGAAAAGAAGAGAGAATATTAGATTGATATGAAATGTAAAAGTAAACAACCAACCCTCTTCAAGGTGTGGAAAGGGGTATTTATACTAGACTAAGGTCGGCCACTATGAGGCCTTATGGGCTTTTCATGGTCTTTGGCCCGTTTACCTTATCAAGGTTCTAAAAACTATACTACGAGCCTATCTTACGATATTATGGAAGTGACTGATACTTTTCGTATTCCTAACATAAGTAATGGAAATGGAATGTATATGTTTAAGTTTAGTAGTGAAGATGGTATGAACTATGTAGTGGATAATGGTCCTTGGATGGTAAAAAACAAACCTCTAGTTGTTCAAAAATGGAATCCACAGGTGGATATGGGTGAAACTTATGAATGTTCCTATGGAGGCATGGACCACAAAAGGCATAAGTACTCTTGCTAGTAGCTTGGGGAAACCATTGATAATGGATGCAATGATAACAAATTTTTGTAACTTAGGATCTGGTAGAGTTGGGTATGCAAGAGTTTTAGTAGAAATGGATGTGAAGTGTGGATTTCAAGAAGAGTTAGAAATATGTTATAAGTTTATTGATAAGAATACTTTTGGTATGAAAAAGATCAAGGTTGAGTATTCATGGAAACCTCCTGTTTGTGACCGTTGTTCTATGTTTGGGCATGATGATAAGCAGTGTTATAAAAGATCAATTTTAGTTGAAAAGTTTGTGGAAAAGGAAAGACGGGAAAAATAAAAGAAGTAGCAGACAAATGAGTTTAATCATGTTAGGAGAAATAAAGGAATGGGTTAAACACATGATGAGAAGCCAAACCATGTGAGGACTAATTTAGCATTTAAACATGTCAACAGGGGTGTGGGTAAGAAGTCAAATGAAGATGTTGTGAATCAAGCAAAGGTCATAAATGATAAGATTAAAAATAATAATGGAGATATGTTGGATAGTAATGCAAACAAATTTCTATTTTAAACAAAAATAAATGTAGTAGTAGTGATCATTTTAAGGAGTGCAGGAAAAAGATATAGTAGATGAGTTCATTGATAACAAAATTCAACCTACATTAGAAGAATCTATTGGGTGGAAACCAGAGTATGTTATTTTACTTCAAAGAAAAGTGGGAGAAAATGGGGTATAACAATGATTATAACAAGGAAGATGGGGAAGTTCTGGAAGATGTATATGAGAATAATGATGATATGGTTAGTGGTATAGCTACTAAGGAAGTTAAAGTCTTACAGTGAAGTTTTGAAGAATGATAGTGGTGGAGGTATGGATCCTAAATCTTTTGTTTAATTATGGATTTTAAAACTACTGTTTGGAATGTAAGAGGGCTTAATGAAGCCTCTAAGCAGAAGGGGGTGAAAAAATAATAAAGAATGAACAACTTAGTATTTGTTCAATAATTGAGACTTATTTTAAAGATAAAAAGTTAAAAAAAATTGTGATAAGGTATTTGGAAGTTGGAATTGGGTAGAGAATATAAAGGATAGTCCTAGGGGGTGTAGAATAACTGTAGGATCGAATCCTGTAAGTATTAACTTGGTGGTGATTCATTCTGCCACTCAGTCAATTTTTTGTTTAGTAGAATCCAAACAATCAAAAATGAAGTTTATATATCTTTTGTTTATGCTACTAATATTTTCAAAGAAAGGCAATCTTTATGTAAGGATTTAAGGCTTCATAGTAGAATTGTGGGTTCTGCTCTATGGGTTTGTATGGGTGAGTTTAATGTCACTCTGAAAGTAGATAAACATAGTGTTGGGAGATCCTTTATTACTTCTAAAATGCAAGAGTTTGAAGAGTGTGTTGATGACATTGAGGCTATAAATCTAAGAAGGATTGAATTTCATTTTACATGGACTAAGAGTCTTCATAATTCTAATTGTCATGTGCTGAGAAAGTTAGATAGAATTATGGGAAATTTGGAGTTCATTGATTGTTTTACTTAGGCTTATGCTCAATTCTTACCTTACCTAATTCCAGGTTATAGTCTTGCATTATTGTGTATCTATGGAATTTTAAAGAAAATGAAAAGTTCTTTTAAATTTGCAAATCATACCATTGATAAAGAAGGATTTATTGATGTTGTGAAGAAAGGTTGGGATATAGAGGTTAGTGAAGTTCAGATGTTTAAATTGGTATCAAAATTGAAGAACTTTAAAAAGCCTTTAAATGATTTCAATTGGAGGAATGGGAATCTTACAACCAAGGTCAATGAGTTATGTAAACAGTTGGAAGACATTCGGTGTGACATTGATAAGGATCCTTTTAACTCTACATTGCAAGAGAAGGGTGCTAGTATTTTAAAAGAGTATCTTGAAGCTATAAGTGATGAAGAGAAGCTGTTGTGCCAACAAGATAAGGTTGATTGGCTTAAGGAAGGAGATTGTAACAATGCTTTCTTTCATAAAGTTATCAAAGGAAGGAGACATCAAAATCATATTGCAACTATTTGTGATGAAGATGGGAACAAATTCTTTGGTAATGATGTTGCAGGGCAGTTTGTTATACATTTCTAGAGGTTTCGTGGGAAAGAGGTTAATGTGAAAAGTTTTCATAAATGAAATTTGATCATTGACAATAAGGTTAATATAGATGATGCTAAGTTTATAACTAGGTAAGTAACTAATGAAGAAATTAAGGTAGACATGTTTGATATTGATGACAACAAAGCACCATGATAAGATGGTTTCTCTTCTAAGTTCCTTAAGAAGTCGTGGGCTGTTGTGAGAGATGATATTTGCAAAGGGATTAAGGAATTTTTTAAGAAGGGGAAGCAGCTTAAAGAGATCAATGCCACCTTGATTGCTCTTATTCCTAAGATTCCTAACCTTTCTAGAGTTTTAGATTTTAGGCCTATTGCTTGTTGCAATGTATTATATAAATGCATTACTAAAATAATCACCAATAGGCTTAAAACTATTCTACATAAACTAGTAAATCTAAACCAAAGTGTATTTATACCTGGTAGGAGTATAACTAATAACATTTTATTAACTCAAGAGCTTTTAAAGGGGTATAATTTTAAGAATGAAAAGTAGAGATGTGCTTTTAAAGTTGATATGCAAAAAGCCTATGACATAATAAATTGGAGGTTTTTCAAAGAAGCTTTAAGGTGTTTTAGTTTTCCTGAGAAAATGATAAAAATGTGTAGAATATGGTTTTCTCACAAATCAACACACATATAGAACACGAATTAAGATAGAGAGGAAGAAGAGAGATGGTAGAGAGTGTTTGAATAATCTTTCTATTACACACATAAAACATACACTCACATGCCCTCTCTATGTGAAGAGAGGGTCTTTATATCCTCCAAGGGCCGGCCATGGGCCTTCCCTTTGGCTTCCATGGGCCAGGCTTGGACTATTACATTACTTAGTCTTATGGAATAGCCTATTAGACTAACTATTACATGCTTAATATCATCTAACTATTACAAGGCTTGTGAGATCGATAATGATTGTCACTTCACTAAAATCAAAATTCCTAACAATCTCCCCCTAAGGGACGTTTGTTGAGATCTCATAAATGATCAACACTTTTGGAATTCCTAACAATCTCCCCCTAAGGGGTGATCAAAGAGATCTCTCTTTGTGACTTCGATCTTTGATCTTTGAAGCTTCTTGTCTTGATCTTGAGTCTTTCTTATGTGATAGCTATGCTAGCTCCTTTTGTTCCAATCATGCACTTTTGATTTTAATCTTGATCTTTTCTTTGTCTTTGTCTTTGTCTTTGTCTTTTGACTTTGCCTTTAAGATATTTCATCATTACATGATCATCCTTTTAATACTTTGCCTTTTTGTGATCTTGTGTCTTTGGACCAACATGCTCATACTTTATGTCATCTTGAAAGTCGTCTAACAATCTCCCTTGACAATCTTTGTCTTGATAATCTTGATATCTTTAAGGAAGATGTTGAACATCAGAGTAGCAGAAGTCTTTCTTGATTACTTGAATCTTTAAGCCTTGAGAATAAGCATGTGGTTATGAATCTGACTCAGCTGGAATGAGAAAATACCACCATATTATAAACCTGAAATAAAAGATTAGTAATAAGCATAGTTATGGACGAATATGGCTTTGTCATTCGTTAATATTAGGTAGCATTAATCTTCGGTTCCATGAGGACCGACCTGTGATTAGGTAGATTTAATTTAAAAGAATTTCCTTGATAGGATTTCCAATTAAAGTATTGGATCATCTAACACAAAAGCATTAGATTCACCGTACTTGCTTGTTCTCATTACCGGAACGTCTCAAAGCAGACAGCACGATAAGAGTGAATCAGTTAGTTACTATTTGACTTATTGAGTCGCCAATTCATAGATTGGACCAAAATTGATATACAGTTGACACAAGTTTGATCCATATAGGATCTTACAAGTCACCTGTTACAGTGCTTGTTTGATGTTGGCAATGGTAGAGATTTCCCATTCGTCAAGTGTGAAGTTCTAAGATCACCACTCTGAATGTTCTGGCAAGATCACGAGGATAATGCGTAGGACTCTTTGTTATCACTTGTGTTCTAGATGTTGAACAACAAGTGTTTATCATGAAATGTGTCCAATGAGATTTATAGATTGATCTCTTGGCTCTAGACTCTAATAGTGTGTTTTGGTTTTAGTGATTGGAGGCTGGAGCTGACTGCCACCTTTTCAATATCAACTAACTTGGAGTGAGAAAGTCAATAAAAGTCGTGTTTATCTCTGTGACAAGTTTTAGTAATCGGAGGCTGGAGCTGACTGCCACCTTTTCAATACCAACTAACTCGGAGTGAGAAAGTTGATAATTTACATGTTTAATCTCCGTGAGAAATAAAAAAAAGAATATTTTGAGAGACCTTGAGTGGCTAGGAAGGGTTGTGCATTGCATCACTAGGTCCATGATGACTATCTTTAATACCAGCAATCATCTTTGTGATTCTGATAGCATATGTATTGACCCGGTTTCTACCTTAAGCTATATGGAGGGCTTCTTTCTTTAGACCCTTTAATGAGGGATGGAGATAGTGTTGAGTACATAATTTTTGAAAGATTTTAATTTTATTGAAAAATTCTTGAGAAAAAATTATACTTAGACACTAAATGTTTTGTATACATAAAATTTTGACTTTATGAGATGTATCCAACAACATTAAAAGTATTTGGTTTTAAAAGCTCCCCCTTAAAAATTGATCTATGCATAAAAATGATTCGACTTTTGAAAGAATCATGAGAAGAGAGTGCTGAACACAAGATTTTAAAAAATAATTTGATAAATTATTGAAAATTTATGTTCAACGATTTTGAAAAACCAATGTTACTTGAGCTCTAAAGACTTTGAATGTCTTTGAATTTACATTTTCTGTCAGCTCAAGCCCGAGAAGTTGTTATCTTCTCGTTGTTACGATAAATGTACATAAATGTACACTTTCCTTTCTTTGAAATCCGAGTTCTAAGCAGAAATACTTAGACGTCAAAGTTTTGAGCAAACTTGTGATTTTTTTTATAAGAATGCTCAAAAACAAGAAGATTTATCTTCTTTTGAAGGTAAAGCGCACTGAAGCGTACACTTTCCTTTTATTTGAAAACTTTTTGAAATATTTTGAATAAATTTTGCTCGAAAAACAAGAAGATTTCTATTCTTTTCTTAAGATAAGTGCACTGACACGTACACTTTATTTTCTTTGAAAACACGAGTCTCGTACTAAAGTATACGAAAGCCATTGACTTGAGCTACAAAGCTTTGAATGTTTTGATTAAATAGCTCAAGACCGAAAAGATTTCTCTTCTCGTTGTTAAGGATAAATGCACTGAAGCGTACATTTTCCTTGTATCTGAAAACTAGGTTGCCATCTGTTATTTGATGACAAACCATTATTTTAAGATTGGGTGTTGACCTGAAATAGCCAACATCCATTTTGATATCAAATTAGACAAGAACCTTTGGAACCTATTTAAGCACAGTGCTAACGGCTTTACCAAACTGTGAAAATCATTTGAAGGTTGTGTCAATTCGATGCAAAGAAGTTGAATTCCAACGAGGACTAAAAACTGGTGTTTCATTTAGAAATAATGCTCGTGGATATAACGGAGATAATAAATTCCTTTTGTTTTTCATTGATTATGAAAACTTGGATTTTCTTGTGGAGTTTTAAATCTTCACGAAGAAGAGGATTTCCATCTATTATTGAAAGCCGGTGTTTCATTTTGAGAAATCACTTTTAAAATGAATGGAAATCTTCCATTGTGTGGACTTTTCAATACAGAGTCATTCTTGTTTTGCAACGAAATTTTTTTTTATCTTGAAAGGTTTTGAATGACTTTGTTTTGGTTTCCACACTTGCTTTACCGGTGTAAAACAAGAGTTTGGAGTTTTAAGAAAATGTCTTTTCTCACTTGAATCACTTGAGTTCAAAACCTTTTGAGTCGATGTTTCAAAAACTTTAGATTTCTCAGAAAACTTTCTATCTTTTTGCAAAGAGTGTGTTGTAAACTGAGAGACCTTCTTCTGAAATGATTTTGAAGATTCACCTGTGTAAATCTTCTTCGAAACACTTACTTTTGGTGTTGAAAAATTTGAAATTGGAGATTTTGTCCCGGTTTAGAGCATCAAACTTTGCTTTTAGGGAATTGTATGATATTCTTAACTCACTATATTCTTTTTTATTTAAAATAAGTTCTTGTGATGCCAACTTTGATTCGAGAGAAGCAATCTGTTTCAGAAACTGATCTTTTTTGGCGTTAGAATCTTGAATCTTACGATCCAATTGACGTTCAAGGACAACTTTTGTATTTTCAAGTTTTTCAAAATAAGTTTCAAACTTGTCTGTTTTCTTTGAAAAATCAACTTTCGCATCCTCAAAATCTTTTGTTTGTTAAGCTAGAGTCATTTCGAGCTCCTTAATCTTTGTTTCAAAACTTGATGTTTCATTTCCGAAAAGAATCTTTTTCTCCCCCGATTACGATTCAACAGTAGACGGATCAGAATCATACAAAGGTTTTTGAAGGAAATCATTTGAGATTCGAGAGTCAAACTTTTTCTGTTTCATTGATTCAATCTTTTGAAAAACTTTATCAAACTTTTTATCCACAAATTCAGACAACTAAGACTTTAAATATTCTGCTTCGTTTTGAGAAACGTTTGAACTTTGTGTTTGAACTCGTGACATTTTGATTAAATCAAACAAAATTTTGTAAACCAACTTCAAGTGTTCATTCTCTTTAATTAATGAAGCCACTTGATGTTCCAACTTAATGGTTTTAGTTTCAATCTCATCAAATCAAACTTAAGTTTGACGTCATCACATTGATTAATTTCATCCCTTAAACTTTGAATTGAGTCAAAAAAATCTTTATAAGTTTGTTTCAAATGTGTATTTTCGATTTGTAAAGATGCCACAAAATTCTCATTTTCTGTTTGCATTGTTTTCAAAGAATTGTTTTCTTGAATCTTATGTTGAAGTGCAATATCAAAAGCAATACTTTGTGCCTCCATCTTTGAAAAATCTTTTTGAATCTAGCTAATGGTCATTTTAAGATAACGATTTTCATTTTCCAAAGAAGAATTTTGGTCACAAAACTTGTTCTCATACACATGGCTATATGACTCTGATTTGAATGACTGAAACTGGGTTTTGAAGAATGATGTCTAGATGTCCAAAATTAAAATACCAACGGTGATCGTAATGAATGGGAATATGAGAATGAACATGAAGATGATGAAAGGCATGACTTATGTAGTAATGAAACTCATGAGTTGCCAGTTTGCAATATAAGAAGACTCGAGATGATCAAGTATTCATTCGGACAAGACGAAGAGTATGTTTCTGTTAAAGAAGATGAATACGAAGATTTGACGAGTACAAGCGAAGATGCATGCCGAGCATACCAAGAAATCTTTCGCATGATGGATGAAGGATTGATGGTAACAAGAGCCGAATGAAGGAAGGAAAAAGTCTAACTTAAAGTCTAGCTGAAAGAAAAGTACTTCCTTGGAGACAACCCGGATTGTTATTTATTTTTATCGAGTCTGTCTTCCCAGACATCAATACGGCGTATCCGCTCCATACCATACGGCGTATTGAATGTCTGGACGTTATCAGTCTTTTATTTTTATGCACTTTAAACATTATTGTCAGTTCTGTCAATACGCCAAGATAGGATTTTGCATGTTTTTCCTATATTTTGCACAGGACCTCGCTGCAAAGAAATCGACGATGTTGGTGAAGTATCAATAATCTAGAATTCTTGCTCATAAACTCAACTTGGAGAATCTACTGAGAAAAATAGCAGGGGAGTTTCTCATTCTAATTCTTTTAATTCCCGTTTTTAATGTTTTATCTATACAACGAGGATGTTGTATAATTCAAGTGGGGGATGGGAATTAGAATGTATACTTGTCCTATTTTTTACATCAAAATGCTTAAATTATGCTTAAATTTAAAAAAAATTCAAACATACTTTTGTGAAATTACTTGTTACATAACCTGCATACAATAACCCTTATTAGATATTGTGTAGATTTAACCTTATCTGTTTCTAAATGTTTACCTAAATTCCACAAAATATGAGTGTGTCGGTGATGTTGTAGACTTTAGAACTTGGCTTGGTATACCTATTCAAGACCACAATAATGAGTACTATGGATTTAGATGGAGTAAGTTGTTTAAATTTTATATGTTGTTTTATTAACTAACTACACTGGTTAGTTAAATCCTCGTATAAACCATTTGTTTACTCTCATCTTAAGAGTAAGATACCCCTAGAAAAATCTATGGAGCCAATCCTTTAGGAATAACACCAATTGTTTGTTTCGTTACACCTTTACACCTTAGCCTACCCTGTTAGAATAAGTCCATTTATCAGTTGCTAGTTACTTAAAGTGTAAAGTATGTATTTTCCCAGCTTGTGTCAATTTTCTATCTTTGGTACGGTTGGGAAGAAATTTGCACATTTCAAATGGGAATGTATAAAGTAGTCAAAACTCATGTATTTTTACTACCAACACAATTATTGGTACGTCTGAAGAATGAAGAATTATCGAAGGAATTATCTGGAGTTATTATGATCGTGAAGATGGTGAACACCAAGTTTTGTAGTTAGTATATGAAAAAAACAAAAAAAATTAGAAAAATCGCAACAAAAAAGAGGAGGAAAGTTTAGAGATAATCGTTTCGCAAAAGCTTAGACTGAAGGAATTATATGAAGGATTGATTATTCGTTGATACGTATTAAAAGTCAACGATGTAAAGTTTTGTATAAAGTGGTAGATATCGCCACTTGCCTTGTAAAAGTATGTAAAGTATGGGATGATTGGGAGTTGACCGTTACGGGAACGCCAACTTAGGTTGTTGTTTTTTATCTATGATCAAGACGTTTGTGTATATACTTGTGTCTTTATCATGGTAACGGTCAGAAAAAAGTGTCTAACAACTTGTACCTTATCTGTTTAGACTTAATCTATTTGTTTCGTGAATTTTATTTAACAATAATTTATCTCCCTTTCCTAATCATTAACCTTAGGTTTTACTCGAATGAGGATGTGATCGAATCATGCATGTCTATTCCGTCGTTACGGCCATGTATGTGTGATTCAGCTGCCTTGTTGGTTTATTACTTTTGGTGAAAGTTAGAAGATCCATACCCTATATCATTCTTCATCCTAACCCTTGGTTAAACTCGAATGAGGATGTGATCGAACACGCATGTCTATTTCATCGTTACGGCCATGTATGTGTGATTCATCTGCCTTGTTGGTGTGGTACTTTTGGTGAAAGATTGTTAGAATAATCAACCTTAAGCCTTTAAAATAAAACCCAATTTGCCTTTATAAACTTGTTACTCCTTAGCTCTAGTGGTGGAGATGTGTATCCTTGCTAAGCTTATGATAGACAACTCGTCACGACTGAGCAATTAGCAAATTAGTTACATGTTACCACATAGATTAGTTGAGTGATTTGAGTGTTTTCATCTTCCTATTTGCGTGAGGTGTTTGGTTGTGTACTTGTAACTGATCGAATAAATGCTTAACGGAAAAAAAATCCTTAGGGATACATTTTCATAAACTTCTAAAGGCTACATGAGGACAAGTAGGATTCAAGTGAGGGGAAATTTGATGACATCAAATAACGTCACTTTTATAGCATCATTTATCCCATGTAAATAACCCATTTTGTATAATTATTGCAAGAATTGTTACTTAATCATTTATATTTGAGAATTGCAGTAATTATGGAGCACTTGGTGAAGATTAGCTAAAAGGCACACATTTTGGAGCTTAAACGAAAAAAATATGAAGATGACTGTTTTAACATCCAATTTGCCGTATCCATCAAGGAAGATACGGCGTATCTGTGCCTGCACTTCACAAGAAACCACGAAGAACAAAATCTAATACGCCGTATCCAGAAGACTTCTATACGCCGTATCCAATATATAGTAACAAAATATTCTGGAAGATATCAACCGTGGTCCTTACTCTAAGAAATCCCCAATACGTCATATCCCACATCGCCCGATACGGTGTATTGACCCTTTTTCAGACTCTATAAATACCAAACCCTAAATACGATTTTAGGTATGCTTTTTAACACTAAGTCTGATTTTCAGAAGATCCTTGAAGCCATGAAGTACATGTAAAGTGGTCCAATCGATGGAAAAACTCTTGTAATCTCTACACTCTACTATACGTGTTTGGTTAGCATTATGTTTAATCGTTCATCTATGATTTCGTGTATTGTTACTATGACTGTCGGCTAATACCTTTAGGTATTAGCCATGTTTATGATAATATAATGTTTTTATTTGTCTTTATATTGATTGTTCTTTATTCGTTGCATGTTGATTATGTTTATCACTTCATACTAGTTTATGTGCTTAATTATGTATTTTCCCTATCATTCAACTAGGTCTATTCCTACATATTTAATGCGCTGCAACTTCGGTGTTGTTTGGGCGTAGGCTAATAGTTCGGGATGGAAACATATAATGTTTATTCATTTAGCTAGAATACTAGGATCACCAATAGAAAGCCCTGTTTTGATCTTTGGTTAAGTGGATATGAAGAGTAAGCCGGTAACTTAGGATTACACATAATGTCCTATTTCCATAGGTAGTAAAACGGGCGTGGACTAGTAGTATATGAATTTCCATTAAGCAATAAGTTGGTAAAGCCTCCATGAGCTAGGATTCAATATAACCACCAATATAGTTTCCTAGATAGATTATAATCAACGGTGTGAGCTTTATGCGGGTTTAGGTTAATTGTGACAGGATTAACTAGCGACAAACCTCGAGTCTAGGGAGAAGATCAACTTAACTTTGGAATGATATACCACCAACAAATTAATACAATCATTGCACGAATAAACAATCAAGGCATATTATTATATTAAACTGCCTAATACGTTTTTCTCACATTTGACCACTTCTCAATCTTTTGATAATCACTTGTGTGCGTTATTTGTCATCACCTTAGGATAATTAGAACTAAACTCGTGCCAGTCTCTTAGGCTGAAAACCCCCCTTTGCGTTAGTTTAGGTTTAATTAGATTTAATTAAAATAATTAGGTTAAATTAGTACTAAACCTAGATAAATAAAATACCAATAGAATTAAGAGTTAACTTCCACTCTTAGTGATCGACACCTTACTTACCAACGAAACTACATCTGATCGGGTACACTTCCCGTTAAAGTGTTGTTTTAGGTAAAGTCGGCAAAAATTAAAATGTAAAACTTGATAACTAAAATAACAACCTACACGATGACACGTCACTTGTAAACTTGATAATTTATCAAGTTTACTTGTTCAAATGATGATCTTTTAGTGTCATTCAACTTGTGCCATCCATATCACATTGTAATACTTTGATTATATCAATAAAGCATTACACGATTGAAAAGTTATTACTTGTGTTATTTATCTTTAGATAAGTGTGATATTTCTATATAGACGTGTTATTTGGGACTTTCAATTGGTATCAGAGCAGTTTGATTTATTAAACACTTTGTAAATTGTTCTTTGTTTTAAAAAAAATCAAGATCCAATCATGTTTGGAACTGTACCACCTATTCCACCACTTTTAGGAACAAATACTAGTAATCCTACAAGCCCTAACCGAATTAACCCTATTCCAGTTGACATCACTAACAACATAACTACAACCAATGTAACTTAGAATGTTGTTAATGAGGATCTCTCCCAACTTCTTGATTCAAGAGGAGGTTCTCATGTCACAAATGTTCCTACATTTGATGTAGAAGATTTTTCTAGTTAGATAGATAGGTTCATGGTCTACTTAGATGGACTTGAACCTTATCTCATTGAGATATTAGAAAATGTATAACACCTCGTATTTTAGGTCATTGTATGACATTATGAAATTCATAATTTATTTTTAGGGTTTTACGCGTTTACTCTTAAACCGTAAACTTTAAGTTAAATCGCGTAAACTGAAAATGATCGTACAATGTAAACGGGCGTTAAACAATTAAATGTTTACATCAAGCAAGTGTTATATGATTATTATGAGGATAATTAATAACTTTGTTCATCTTATTTTTATTGGCTACGTAAAATGCTTACGTTTCATAATAAAATACGTTTAGGCATACCCGGAAGTTCTAAAACCTAACTACGCCTAAACGAATACCCACGATTATACCCAATACTCAAAATATTAAATATAACATCACATATACATACATAATGCCGAAAATTTAGATGAGAACAAAGTCTACACTTGTAACCAATAATATCTAGATATTATCATAAAGTAAGTCTTACACCTTTAATCAAACTTGTCATGCTAAACTTAACTAGGGTTAGAAAGTAACTAGGGTTAAGTTAGCAAGATATTTAGACTATAAATAGCCATGCATGCATGAGAAATGTTTACAACTTCTATACTTAACAAAAACTTCATTTCTTTCTCTCTTTTCTTCTCCAAATCCCACGGCACAAAAACCCCTTAAAACAAAATTCATACTTTGATTTTCTAAGTATATACAACCCTATACACAACATACTTAAGGTCTCTACAGGTGTTGGGAAGCATTGGTTCAACATTTTCAAGTAAAAAAAGAAAAAAGGAAAGATTAGGGTTTAAAACCTAATCTTGGGTTATAAGCTGGAAGCTTTATTTTTGGAATACTAACACGGTTAGAACTTATTTTCACATCTCTTACATCATACAATGTTTTCTTAAATGCCATCATACGTTTCTTTCTTATGATTTTATGTATTAACATGTTAAATATACCATGATCCACCACTAATGACTTTTAAATTAATAAAATCGGATTTTTTATTTGAGTTTATCAATTTATACACTTATTCTCATGTCCTAAATGTTATAATATAATGGAAAAGTAAATATAAAAAGTATGTTAACTTATAGTTTCAGTAAAACAACATGTTTTAAAGCTAATAGGTCTAATAATTTTATCTTAGCCTTCACATGTGAAAATAATGATAGGTAAAAGGGTTAAACTTGTACAATGAAATTATAAGGATAGGGATGATATTAGACATTATTATAAGTAACCACCATATGTAAATATGTTTTTTTTTTAAGATGTTTTTAAAGTAAACTACTAAGTTTAAATATTACAATAACCCAAGGTTTTTATAAAGAAACATATCATGAAAACTTAGGGACTGTCCAAATACGAATTTTGAGCAGTAGGTAATGAATATTTTTATAAAAATAATACGCCTCATGACGATTCCATAATGATAAGAAACTTGAAAAACCGATCTATAACGAAAAAGATACGTTAAAAACGAGTTTACAACTATAAATACTTTATAAAACTATTTTTATAGAAAGTTACTATTCATGGCAGTAGGTTTGAGTTTAAAACACCTAAAATATGATATAACTTTTGATTACGAGATCGTACACGCAAGAATCGTTCAAAACGGAACTATAACGAGTAAATTACGGCATTTTCGATAATTAAAGTTTATAAAAGTAATTTTATAAACTATGAACAGTAAAAAGAAAAATTTAAAAAAAAATTAAGTAAAAAAAAGGCACCTTTCCTCAGTGGATTTAATTTTATAAAAAATAATAAATCTTTAATAACGAAACATACTCGAAGGATAATCACTAAAATCGAAGTAAAACAAATAAGTTATCGCGATTACGAGTTTACGCTAATTAAAGCCTAAAACGACAAATGAGCTGTTGTGAACAGTAATTTTACTATTCATCACAGAATTTTAAAAACTTTAAAATGTAATATTTTGATCACTCGTCTTACTACGAAGACATGGACGTAAGAAACGCGAGCAACGGGCTTAAAACGACCAAGTTAGGTCATTTTTACGAAAAGTATATTTATAAACGTTTTCACTTTATAAATACTATTTTACTAAAACGATTAGTCGGTGATTATCTATTCATAGAAATATTGAAGTGGTTATCAAAGTGCGATATTACTATGAGAGTTTCACAATGAGGCCTCTTCGGATGGCGTATCGATGAGTTTTGTTGGATTTACGATTATTAAAGTGACCTAAACTCCTCGTACGACAATGTCAAGACCTCTAAATTATAGATAGCCCGAACGATAGAATATGATGAACCAACATATGATATATTCGAGTTAATTAACAGGTACTCAGTACTTATACAGCCTTAATTTAAATAGGTTGCATTTATCGTCTTGTGTGACGTTTTATCTGAGATTAATTGAGCTACTGTAATCAGTGAAGTCCATAGCCCACGATTTTACTTTAATCAATACTAATCAAATATTGGTGAGAACATATGCACGATTTACAAAATGGACGCAAGTTTACATTTTATCATGATTACGATTAGCCTAAGTAGCGATAAACCCACTGTGCCCATATCAGAACAGATCAATCACATATATGTTAGTCGTGATACCTTATGTGAGCTGCGAATGGAAATAAATAGATTCTATTGGGATGAACTTACCCGTTCGGGTGACTAGTATCATTAAAAACGAACGTATTTTCATGTCGGATACTGGATGATAAGGTTGAACATCATCACGGCAATGTAGGCAATATATATTTATATATTGTATTCAATTATGTCGAGTTTCGGTGTCATGAGCTTAGGAAAACGTAAATACATTTGTGATGTCTGCATCTGTTGCATTATCACAGGGAAAGTCTTGCGGTCCTGCATGATCATTTATTAAACCTATGAAATTCACCAACTTTATGTTGACGTTTTAAATGCAATGTTTTTCAGGAGGTCATTAAGCACGAGGTGCGAAGGATACATTGGGGGTTATATTTTGAAGTCATGCATTAAAGATTTAGTCACATTACATTTTGGTTTTATTTGATATGGGCTGTAGTTACTATTGTACACATATCAAGTAAAGCTTCGGGCTTTTGTAACAAATACTTAAATAAATCCAATGTATCAGTTTAAACGACTTTTTGTCGTTCTTATATTATCTTGTGTTATTGATCTGATAAGTAACACGCCCCGGATCCTTATTCCGCTGCGACCCATTTTGGGGGTGTTACAAAATGGACCTTTTGTGTCTATGTCACCTTTGTCCACCTCTACAAATTAACTGAACAAACCTCATAAAAATGGTCACCTGAGGACAGAAAACTTGCTAATCAAGACAAGAGATTAAAAAGTATCATTATCTCTTGTCTACCTAATGATATCATGAAATCTGTCATCAAGTGTGCCACTGCTAAAGCTATGTGGACTGCTCATGAGGGACCATCTGAAACTAAAGACACTAAGATTGCTATCTTAAGACTCAAATTCAATGCTTTCAAAGCACTTGAGGGTGAAAAGTGAATGGAACATTCACAAGGCTGAAATGCTTATTATATGACCTTGAAAACATGGTATTTTCCAATCACAAGCTGAGGTTAATAGCCACGTTTGTTTGTAGTACACCCTCAAATACTGAGTATGCAGCTGAAAGTATAGAATATCCGAATGCTTACATCTCATTGGGTCAATAGCACAAGATCTGAGAACGACTACTAAACGTGTCGTTTGAAAAAGATACATTGGATTAACAAAATACTTGTTTGTTACATAAGCTCATGGCTTCAAATAGTTCAACAAAATAGAAAAGAATTCCGGTTATAACAATTGTCCCCAAAGTGTAATAAGACCCCAAATCTTAAGTGTTGACTCTTCAATTATTGACTCCCAATGTATCATCGCACCTCGTGCCTTATTGACCTGAAAAACATGCTTAAAACGTCAACATAAAGTTGGTGAATTCATAGGTTTATGTAAATCGATTGTAGGACCGCAAGATTTCCAAGTGCATGATTTAAGCAACAAATGCAAACATCATAAAAAGTAATTACGTTTCCTAAGCTCATGACACCGAAGCTCGACATGTATGGATGCAAATATAAATTTGCCAACAAGTGTCCGTGAATGATGTGCTAACCCCGCAACATCCCAGATTCGACATGGTATGCGTTCGTTCCCAGTGATAGCTAGTCACCCGAACGGGGATTGTCAATCCCTAATAGATCTATCCATAACATTCGCGCCCACACAATGTAATTCCCAATCACATCTATGCAATTAACAGTTCATGATCATGGACATAATGGGTTATGGTAACTTAGGCAAACACGTAATCATGGTATAAAATGTACACTTGCGTCCAGTTTGTAAAACAAGCATGTTCTCACCCCAAGGATGTTATATCATTTAAATAAGTAAAGCATGGCTATGAACTCACCTTAGCCGGTAGTTCTCTGAATGATAACAAATATCCAAGTAGGCAGTGGATCACACCGTTAAGTACCTAAGTAAGTACGGTCAAGTCTTAGTTTACACATTTAAGCTAACGACTCTTTGTATAAACTAAATTCCATTTTTAAGTTTATATATACCGTTATCACTTGAGTGAGGTGATGCCCAAGATACATTGTATTTAAAATTTCGATAGTTTTCGAGAACGTTAATTTGTTTTCCTTTAATAAATAATTCATATATATTAACTATCTCGATAATAATAATTAATTATTACTCGAAACATAAACTCTATATTTTTATAAATATATATTCCCGTTTGTTACTCACTTAAGTTTTATAAAACTAGACTTGCGTTTTATCAAAATAAATCATAAGTTTCTTAGATTTACGGTTTTAGTCCCTTCGTTTTATAGTTTCTTTTTATTTACAAGTGAACCTCCAAGTTTTAATATTCTTAAAACTTATCATTTATTTTCAATAGTTCACAACTCTAGCCCTTATTTACCTAGTTTCGTGATGTGACGATAATGGTCCTTATGGTTTTATAGTTTTTCGAAAAGAGACGAGTTCTAACCCTTACGACTTTTTCGTATAATCACAATATCGGTCCCCCTAGTTATCGAAATTTAACTTAAGGTACAATTGATCTTACCAGTTTAGATATTTACGAATTCGTCCTTATAGCTCATGAGTTTTCAACATACGACTTTAACATTTTATTCAAGTTTCAAAAAGGGCAAAATTAGTCCCTCTACTTTTGGTTTTCATATTTTGACCACGAAAAAGGTTTAAAATAGTTTTAAATTGCTTTTTATCCTTAAAATAGATCATAAAAGTTGTTCGGCTTAAAAATAAGCTATTCGAGCTTATTTTTGGCTTAACGGGCCTTATTGGGCCCGTTAAGGTCCGTTTAGCTTTCTAGAGGCCCGTTATAGTATTAACAAGTCTAAATGTTTCCAATAAGCTCATGTGGGTCGGTTTAGCTTTAAAATAAGCTCGGGGAGCTTATTATGGCTTATTTCGAGCTTATTGGGCCCGTAAGCCCAATAGCTTGGCCCGATATACCTTTTAGGGTCTTTAGGCTTTTACTAGATCATTTTTAACTTGAAATAAGCCCCAATAATCTGTGTCATTTTCCAGCTTATTCGAAATAAGCTGATAAGCTTCTTATTGGGCCGGCTTGGGCCCGTTAAGGCCCGATAAGGGCTTTAGAGGTTCGGACTCAATTCTTTTGGGTCCAATGACCTCCCTAGGATTTTTAGAAGGCTTGTAGGCTGTTTAAGCTTTCGAATAGGCTGTGGGAGCTTATTCGTGGAGTATGGCTTATTTCGTGGACTCGGTAATGGGCTAGATGGCCCTCTTAGGTCCGTTGGGCTTAACGAAGCATGCCAAGGGTCCATTACGGTTCTTAGGTTCATATTAAGCTCATTGAGCCGCGTAAGCTCAGAAATAAGCTGTTTAAGCTTATTATAGCTCATGGGCTCGCGTTGGGCTCACGGTGATAAGCTACGAGTCCATTAAGGGCTCGGCTAGTTTCCTATAGGGCTTATTAATAAGCCGCGGCTTATTAATAAGCTCTCGTTGGGCCTTGTTGGGCTCGATAGAGGCCCGTTAGGGGTGTTAGCCTTTTTGGTTGGGTTCATTTGGGTCCGAAAGGTTTACTAGTAACTCGTATGGTTTCATTTAATCGTCTAGCACCAAAACAACGTGTTTAACATTTTCTAATCGCGACCCGTGACATGCAATCGTTCATTAACGTCGTATACATGTTTCCACACTACCACGTCATGTTTACAACAATAGTTTACGTGTAGTTATTTATGTATGGCACCACACAAGGTTGTTTTGTGACAAGAAAGTGTGCGTGAACCATGCATGGGTCGAACCATGCATGTTTCACGTAACCTTGAGTTTTAAACTCGAAATATAAGCGAAACTAGAATCAATTAATGATATATGAGTATGAAAGATAACGTAGAGGACCTAGAATGACTTACAATAGTCCCTAGCTCTTGGTTTTGGATCGAGAGACAACCCGATACCCTTATACTTAAAACGTGTGTTACCCTAAACCTTCAAAGCTCGTATTCCCAGTCGTTAGCTCGTGTGAAAGTCTTGACAACCTTATACGTGATCTTAAAGGTTTTCTCAAATCCTTAGTGACCAACGTGGGTCGTGTATGGCTCGTTTATTTGTAACCCGATGATATGGAGAGAAAAGAAAAGGTTCTTGGCTTGAGAGAGAGTATTGAGAGTTTGGAAAATGTATTAAGTGTAGTTGTGAGTGTGTATTTATAGGCCATAAGCTTAGTTAACTTTCCTAGTCACATAAACAAAACCAAACCGAGCTAGGAGGGGCGGTTTTAGGGGCTTCTAGTTAATCACTCATGGTTTTTGCTAAACCATCATAAGTACAAGCTTTAATGAGCTAAAGATGTACAAGATTTTTACTTAGCTAGGAAATCTTATGGGTTTGTGTGTTTGTGAGGGTTAACCGTGGCCTAGGGGATCAAGGCAAGGAAAAGTGGGTAATAAACATTGGGTAATAAGTTAGTAGAGACAATTAGGACAAGTCTTAATTAGTTAGGTGATGTACTAGTCCTTTTAGGATCCTTAGCAAGATTTTTGGTGACTTCCTATGTATGTATGTGCATGTATTCGGCTTATAGAGGACACTTGACATCAAAATTGATTAAATTTTGTGTTAAGGAATGAAAAGTGGGTATTGGTTTGAGTCTAGGTTAGTCTAGGTATTTCCGGGGTGTGTCCAAATGTATTTTATCGCGAAACGAAACCCTTTTACGTGACCAATAAAAATAAAATACGCAAAGTACATAATTATCTTCCTAATAATTATTTCTTACTTGGTTGATGTAAACCTTAATTTATTTGGTGACCGTTTACATTCACTGATTATTTTTTTTAGTCTACGTAATTTAGCTTAAAAGTAAATATTAAAAGTAAACGCGCATCGGACACAAATAAGTAATGATCATTAATAGTGTCGTACAATGACATGAAAATGAGAAATGTTACACCGGGAAAGGGGAAAGAGAAAGTAGGTGAAGAACAAGCTGCTCAAGTTCTTCTACACCTTTAGACTCCTAAGAAAAAGAGCCTGGCTGAACAATATATCTTTCAGAGACGTACTCCCGTACCATCTGAACTAGCGGGTCATGAAGAGTCTTCCTCCCTTTATGCTGAACTTAGATTATCTGGCAGTGACACGGAGTCTGATGAAGAAATGCCTTTAGTGGCTAGAAGTGGGGCTCAAGACGAAGGCCAGGCTAGACCAGACCCTGGTAAACTAGACGAAGGCCAGGCTGGACCAAACCCTGATGATGTTGCTGAATCTCAACCTTTACCAACTCCTAGTGTTCTCGCTGGACCAAACCTTGAACACTCAGATGTTGAGATCACTGATGCCTTCAGTCAACCACAACCTAAGCATATGGATGAAGGATTCATAGCCACTGCATACCCTGAAGTTCAAGAGAATCTCAAGTTGTCAGTTGATGAACAGATGATTCTAGAAGAACCTGTCAGCTCTACAAGGACGTTGTCTTCTCTCCAACACCTGACCAAGGACTTCAGCTATGGCGATCAATTCATTGATGATAAACCATCGGAAGCCAATAATGAGAAAACAACAGCAGACACTGAGGCTGAATCAATGGTGTCTGTCACTATTTAGCAAGACACCTCTGTCATCCCTCCTATGACGTCACCGGTGTTCGGTCCCGTGCCTAGACCCGATTCTCCCAATGTCCGTCAGATCCCATCATCATCAAACGTATGGGTGAACTTGAAGAGCTTATCGCGAATCTAGTGGAAGAAAATCAAGCTC